>JAHDVE020003555.1:0-90000 GCA_022606495.2 Halesus radiatus
CTAATGACAAGCAAGAATTCACAACTTCATAACTTTATACCAAAAAAAAATGCCGAGCTAGGCCGAGTACACATCAGCTAGTACATTATATATTCTTACCTATAACTAAATTTAAAAAAATGTTTGTGATAGTTAGTAGCTGCAACTTTAATAGTTTTAACAGTAGTTTTAAATAGTTCTGATGAATGTTTCTTCTTAGGATACAAATAGAGTATTCCGGCAGATTATAAGACTACTTAGAGAACAATGCCTCCCTTTCTGTTCTAATTCTCCCGTTTTGTTGTGAAGAATAGTCTGGAAAAAGATAAGTGTTTATGTGGATGACAGCGTGATTCAATCTTCCTACAATCCGAGGTCATGTTAATACAATCCTAAGAACGTCTAAAAAAATATGTATAAAGGAACAAAAAGGAATATAATCATATGTTGATCACCTAATATTTATTTTTTGAATTTTCCGATTACTATAATTTATTAAGAATGTTAGAAAATTTATTAAAATGTATAAAAAAATCCAATTAGTACAACTCGGAACGCTAGAGGGGGCTAATGTAGTATATTGCCATCAAATGTCGGGGCTGGAGGTATTATCATTTTACACTATTTGGTGGAACATAGATATCGTACATTGTTTAGAAAGAGAATAAAATATTTATTATAATAGCAATACAGTATGGAAGCGCTATTGCCCGGGCCGCTAGAGCTGGTAGTGTAGCATGTTGCCAGTATTTTGGCGTCTATGATATTTTCAATTTTCAATTATTAATTATTTTTATTGAGATTTTAAAACCTCATTTTAATATTTAATCACTGTATAAAATAATATTAACATAACCTAAATGAAACATGAAAAAGGAAAAAACGACAGAAAATAAAAAGATTTCAGTCGCATCTGGAACTCGAACCCAGGACGTCTGCCTATCCGGGGCAACCGCTGATCCAACTCAGCTAATGAGACCATATGATATGTTCTATGATGTTTGATTACACGCGTAGCTTTGTCAAAATACTGGCAACATGCTACACTAACCACTCCACTCTAACAATCCGGAGAGTGCGCGAGCAGCGAGGCTTTAAATGTTGATACGATCCTGATAACCTATTTTAAATATAAATCTGTATACATGAGCAAAAAAGGAGTCAAATCATATGTAGAATATTTAATATTTATTTATAAAATTTTCGATTTCAGTAAATCATTAAGAACGTATTTCACAGAAAACCTATTAAAATGTATGTAAAAATCCAATTCCGCCAACTCGCGCCGCTAGGGGCGCTGGTACATCATATTGCCATCTCAGTGTATGGTAAATGTGAGGAGCTGCGCGTATTGTCATATTTCTACAGTATTTGTTTCCACCAACAGGAGACAGTGTTAACTAAGTCATTCCCATTTGGGGAAATTTGTAGTGCTATAGGAATATGGATAGGAAAAAATGAAGGATTAAGTAGGATAATGGTTACATGAATATGCATGTAAGTTTACTGCATATTGATTTTTCATCCAATTAATAAATCTATTTTGAAATATGATTACGCAAAAAATAGAACAACACGCCGTTGGATAGGAATATGGAAAGATTGACAACTATGAGTAGTGTGGCGTCATCTGATTCAAAATTGTATGGACCTCTATATAATTTAAACCGGTCAAAAAAAATAATTTTAAATATTAATTAAAAATGCGAAAAATAAAAAATACTGTCAATTTAGTTATATGATAAATATTGTCAAAAAAAATTGACCGGAGTTCCTCGTTGCACGATTATCTCCATTGACCGCTGTCATATTTCTCTTATAAACCAAGTAACTAACACAAAGTAAAATAATTTCATTTTGCCAATTGTTATTGTGTTTAATTCGTAGAAGTACAATTTGTCATATCATTTAAATCAATTAAAGTACATAAAATTTAATAATGTTACTTAGTATTGATTTCTGCACGAATTTTAATTGGTTTTTATCGTGATAGCTTTTTATGCGTTGAAAGCCATTTTCAAACTTGTGTTAGGCCACATTGAGACCACTCATGTATATGATTAATGGTGTTTGAAATGATTTAACTAAAATACTTGCAGAACTTAACAATAACATTACTGAATTTGATGTATATATTTTATATTAATTTATGTTTCATTTTAGTTAAACGATATATTGTTAACAGCTACGCTACCGCCGCGGCCGCGCGGTATAGGAGGCCTCGCTACGATGCTGCCTACACGCCGCGAGAACATGATATTTGAAGGGTATAAATTGATACTCGTACTACGCATGCAACATTGCTATTCTCGATTAAATTCCCCGGCAGTTCCCGCAATTCCAATACGTTTGATAAGACTATCTATCACCCGGGCTGGGTCGATGTAGTTCCCGGATCAGTTGGTACTCCACGCACGTCGGCCGGTCCAGGGGACATTTATTCATCACGCTCGGACAGGCTGTCGCGAAGGAAGTGGTCGGACCCTTCTCCCACCTGGGATGCGTGTCATATTTGTCTGGATAAAGTAAGGTCCGGTATCGCATTGACCCCATCTTGCGTCTTACGCTGCCCACAGTCTGTGAAGCCTGTGTAGGGTGGTGGAAATCTTCCGCAAACGTGATTAAAGTGTTGTGGAAATAATGACGATAGTCTGGCAATAGGAACAAAGTTTGATAGTAGCAGCATTAAAAGATAACGCGAAATTAGAGGGCAAGTGTTGAAAAATGGTGTCAAATATAATTATAGCTTTATGGAAATATAATAATGGCTGTGTTGAAGGGTGGCGTGAAAATGTGGGCAAAGCTTGATAGAAACAGGAATGAAAGGTATTTTGAAAATTTTAACAATTTTATCCTAAAATAGTGTTGAAATGTGGTCTGGAAAAATGACGCAAAAGAGTATTGTGGAAAAGTTAAAACGATTATGCCGGAAGATGGTGTGGACTGTTGTGCAAAATATGATCAGATTTTTGTGGAAATATAATGACGAATGTGTAGATTATGTTAAAATTTGTACAGAAACGGGAATGAAAGGCAACGCTAAATTGTGGGCATTTGAAAATAGTGCTGTTAAAAATAGTTACATTGTTTATGTGGTGTGAAAATGTGTAATAAAATATGATTAAAGCTTTGTGGAAATATAACAATGACTGATAATTGGGAAGATGTTTCTAAAATACAATTATTAAGGTGCTTTAATGTGATGTAGACTAATCGTGCATCGTACGACTTAGATTTTATTGAAAAGTGGCTGTCAAAATGGGAGAAATCGTGTGGTTAAGAGCGTGAAAATATGGCTTAACCCCTTAAGACTTTTGATACTAAATTTTAATTTTTCTTATGCGTACGGTAAACTTTTAAATGACACTAAAAGGCTTGTTTTTTTCTCTTTCTAACACAGTTTAAATCATATACATCACTATAGTACAAAAAGAGATAACATCACTTTTATGAGTTCATTCCGGCTGGGAGAAATATCTCCCAAAAAGACCCAAGGGGTTAAGATATTTAATTATAATGGTGGGAATTCCTCACAAAGTAATTTGCAAAAAAAAGGGAAAAGAGAAACTATTATGAATAACTAAATATTTGGTTGCACCTACGATGAGTGATAAAAATTGTATCAAAATATTAAAAAGATTTTTTTTTTAATTTCTCAATTTAATATAATTTCTTCAAAAGATTGAAATTCACTTTGTGGCATCATTATTAATAAATAAATTTTAAATTAGTTTGTATATATTAATAAACTGGCAAATGCAAAATAATTTTTGATTCATTTATCCTCAATTTAATATTTATATTTCAGCCAGGATCACCCTGTAGGGGCGGCGTCTATAGATTGGGTACTGCCAAGCAAGATGTTTTTCATTCTTTTATCCGTATTCATTCTCCATTCAATTGCAAATTCGGATAAGGAAGCCGACCCTCCTTAAAATTCAAAATAGGTATAAAAACAAGAATATTCTGTTACATAATTTTATCCTGGAATCTTCTATTTCTGAATCTATTTGATCAGTAATCCCGTGTATCTGCCCCTTGTAACATGTTATAAAATATGTCATTCATATTGCGTTCAGAATAAAATATTTTTATCATTTCATTACGAAGAGAAGAGTGGTCTATTTTAATTCTAATTTCGTTTTAGTCCAGTCTTTATTAATTGATTAATAAATTATTAATAGGATTGGTATTAATGTAATTTTAAGTACTAGTTGAAATTGTCTGGAGCTAGTGGAACTATGCCGTTACCATTATTTGGGGTACGTATTTTTAAAAAAAAAAAATTATTCAGATTATTTTTTTTTATAATTTTATTTCGTTTCATGGTAAGAAATCTCTCATTTTTACATACTTATTTCATTACAATATATATGGAAATATTGTCAGTAGATATCATTTCTACACATGAACTTAAAAGCATTTACTTGATACCTAGGTATTATTTTTATTTTGGGCTGAGAATGTGATGCAGGGAAAAAAGGTGTCAGAATGGGATTATGTGATACCTTGGTGTTTAGATCTGGTTACTTAGCATAGCTAAAGTTATATTTAAATTATAATAATTCCATCTATCCCCTATTGGCTATTGTTATTTAATCTGAAAATACCTAAAGAAATCTCGTGACAATGCTGGTGGGATTTTAGTGATCAAAAATACCTAAAAATGACTAAACATCTGTCGAAAGATTTATATTTACGATATGTATACCAACATACACATTGTGTAATTGTAATATGCACACATCAGGTCTACTTCTCTTCACCTTTGAATAACTGTATTTCAATTTTATTTCGTTTGTGAAAAATATTTATTTCCGTTTAAATAGTATTATATTCTGCTATCGATATAAAATGACAACATTGTAACTGAAGGTCACCTGCGTTATAACTTTGTCACTCTGACGCATCATCTAGTCCACGACTAACATCTCTATGAAGCAATGCGAATAATACTTCAACGCAACATATACACACGAATAAGAGACATGTTAAATGAGCTACATTTTATGACAATGAAGCAAACTGTATTTATTTTATTTATTGCAAAAAAATTACATAATACATCACGTACATGATTCTTTTAACTTCCTATTAATCTACTATCCATAAGATGAGCTCCAGCAGCACGTGGTTATGGGAGGAGTATTTACAAACGTAATGATAAAATAATTTTACAAAATCAAGACGTAAATAATATTAAAAACTTCTTAAATAACTACAAACGTAAATCAACAAAACAATTTTAGAATAATAATAAAAAATTACCAGATATTAATTCAAATGCTAGATAGTATACATTAAGGGTACAGTATATCATTACCTAAGTACAGGGAGTTAATTTGCTTTTTGAATTGTTCATATTTCAATTTTTCGGTTAAATTAATTTTGTTTTTGGATAATAATATATTGTATCGTCTTATAACTAAATTCAAAGAGTGGTGCTGTGCTGTAGTCGCTCTTAGTAATGGGATGGCTATTAAACTCTTTTTTTTTAGAATCAAATATTAATTAAACATGATATAATACAGATTTTATTTATAGATTTTATACTATTCTTTCGTTAGAAGCCACTTACTTTTTATATCCCTCATTGTAAAACCAATTCCAAACAAAACTCGTTTATCTACAGATCTACACACTCGTTTAACTTAAATTATTACCATATTGACATTTTTAATTCAACTACACGTGATATTAAATTAAAATCCATAATGCGACCACTCTCAAACTAGTTAACTTAAACCATCTTTTTACCTTTATCCCACTCCTATGTTCCCATCCACCCTCCCCTCCCCCGACTGACATTGTTTAAGCTAATTGATGAAAAACTGTACATTGTCACACTTTACTCATAGTATTTATCATCAGCAGAGGAAAATTTATAATTGGCATAATTTATTGTTTATATTGTTATATGTATGAAAATTATGGATTTGCTGTTAATTTTCCCAAAAAAAAGTAAAATAAAAAAATAGAAGTATTTGCTTGTAGATGGTAGAAGAGTGTACATTATTTACATTGAATTTGTTTTGAATTTGCTTATACTATCAGTGGAGGGAGTTTCATTGATGAAAAATTCTTTATAAATTTTATATAAGGCATTTCTTTTATATAATACATTTTTTATACATAAATTTAACATAAGGACGATGTCTATGGTAAGGAAATAAATAACAATTATGAGATACACGGTACAAATTCAAAACAAATTAAATTTCTAACAAGGAAAAATAAAGCAGACAGACATCTCTCTAACAATATGAAAAATTTACGAAACTAATAACTGCTATAAAAAATATGTTTAAGAGGAAGGTTGTTTAAGGTTTCATACGAAAATTATTTTTTTATCTGAGGCCAAAGTACTCACCTTAACCTAATGATCGTTTCTTTCATCAAAAAGTATAGTACCGATTCTAAATCTAGTACCGATTTGAAGTAATTTATTTATTTTTGTTTTACATTATGAAATATGGGCCATTAAAGAAAATTGATTTTTCACGATTTTAGTGGCACCTTTAGCAATTATTTGGGCGCTAACGGTGATTTAAAAAAAAGTTTTACTACAGCTCCTTTGAAAATATAATGAAATTTAAAATAAAAATAAAAATATATAAAAATTTGCATTAATGTTGACTATAAATTAAATTAAAAACGACCAATTTACGTTGGAACCAAAACTTACGGTACATATTTTAAAATATCGACGCGAAAAAATCTTTTTTTTAATGCTTTGTTTTTAAATTTATATTTACATAATCATATTTAAATAGCAAATATGATACTTTTCTAAAATATAATAAACCCGCAAATAATTTTCAAAATTGCCTCCAAAATTATGAAAATATTTTTTTTCCTGGCATATACTTCTAATTTAATATAAAAATAAATAAAATACTTCTCATCCGTACTAGATATTTACTCAACCTTTAATTTAAAAAATATATCATTCAGTTTGGATGGGTATTTTGGCTTCAAATTCAAAATTAAGTTATGTATGAAACAGGCAGTGGAGCAGTTTCTCCTAACTATTGCAGACTTGTGAAAAATCACAAGACGTTTAAAATGAATTTTATTAAAATATATGTATTGCAACAACCGCGAATCGAACTTCAATCAACTGCTTGGAATATAACAATGCTGACCACTTGACTACACCACCTACTATTCTAAGAACGACGGTATAAATTCATTATATCTACAAGTACTTACTGAAAATAAGGATTATGTGTTTTGGAATTAGATTCGAAATTGTTATGTTTATTTCTTTTGAATTTTAGAAATACAATATTAAGTAATATAGATCACAATTGAAATTACATTGTTTATATATTTTATTAAGAAAATATGTCTGCCACAATCAATATTATGTTTGTAATTCAATATTAGTTTTTGAAAAAAATGTATATATATACATTCTTACGTAACGAATAGGAGATTCTAGTCGTTGAAGGAATGATACTTCTAGCTACTGGTTTACTTCTAGCCACTCGATTGCAAAACGTTACGCTTCAACTAATAGGAGCACGTCTCGCAATCACATGACTATTTTCAACCAATAACAGCACGTCTCCCAATCACATGACCATAATCAACCAACAAAACAGCGCTGAGATAATTTTCGGCGGCTGAACAGCTTGGGGTCGCGAAGCGATCAGTGCGATTCTGATTCTGAATCGAGACACAGAGTCATCAGCTGCGTGTGTGCCTTGAGCACGTAGCCGCTCACAATTGCATCATCCCTAATCGAGACATGGAATTATCAGTTATTATACCGGCACCTTGTAAACGCCTGGCCTTTGCTTCCCGCTAATTGTTAAAATCAGTGTGGAAACATCGCGATTGCCAGTTACTCATGTAAGCCGCTCCTAAATTTCCCTTTTTATTATGTGCTGAATATTTGTGCCTTTTCCAACAACATGTCCGGTTGGACAATCAGCAGAGAGAGATTTGTAAGGAACAGATTAGATACCACCCTTTGTGGTGAATCACGTATGTAATTTACCTACCCTTGTTTTGCTATAAATAAACCCTGAGTAGAAAGTACACATTCTCTTCAATTAAGTAGCTAGTTACCAACTCCGATCCTAAGGCCGCGGCCGATCCATTGACTTTAAGATGAGAAACGCAATGTTTTACCAGCTGAGCTAATCCGCAGTGGAGCCAGGGTCCAGTCCTGAATCTGGTTTCGAGGTGAGTTTGTACTGCCTTCTTTTCACCAATTCTCTTTTCCCCCTTTTTCCCCTTTCCTAACACTGTCGACAAACTTGGATGTCGTCGATTCCAACCACTTCCCCTCCCCAACACTGGTCCCTAACTCTGTCTTCCACCGTGGGGCTTTCCGCCCCTTCCTAACCCTGGCGGCCAACTAAGGGCCTCATCCTCTCCTCCTTCCTTGCACTGACTAGACCTTCTCCTCTTTTCCCCCTCGTAACAACATATTGAAAAAGATATTTTCCAAATGTCAATGTCCGTTAGCGAGTTAGTTCAAGATTAATAAATAAATATAAAAAATTTGAAAATAAGTAAAAATAACAACATAATAAGGGGTTGATACATTGAGTATTTTTAATCATTCACATGTCGCGTACATAAAAATATAATACAGATTCGAATATAAAAGTGTTTCATTGCACATTAGAAACAATGATTTCAACGTATTACCCATACTCCAATGTACTGTGCACTGTACAGTACAAATACAATTACATATTTTATAATTATTGAGAAAGTTGTTTTCCGCTTTTGTCGGGCGCGGCGGGCTAAGTGCTGTTTTCGAGTTGGAGTTTTTTTTATTGTTTAATAAAAGTTGCCGAGTGAATCCACGGCGCAAGTTTTCTCCTTTAATCGCTCAATTCGACTGAAATGGCTTCACGCAGCTGCCTTTGCCTTAAAGAACAATACTCATATTTTCTTTTGGACCTACCCTCGCGCGGCTTTATCGCATATTTTATTTTTATTTTCAGCTTATCTCGCTTTTACGCGGATAGGTTGGCGGTGGCGGTTGCGAGCCTCAGCCGAGCGACGGAAGAGAATTATCTTAACCTTGGGCAAGAAAACAATTTACCATTTAACTTGTATCGAGTCACGAAACTCGAATTGAAGGAAAGTTCTCGTGTTTACGCACAGCCGAGAACGGGCAAAGTGTACATCACTCTGGAACTGCCCGGTTCAACTGACGACAGCTTTGGTACGATTCACTCTAAAGCACTCAACAACGTAAATGTACAATTATATTCAAATAAACACCCGAAAAACAGAATTTATTCTAAGATCCATCCTTTTCAGTTGCTCGCTTAAAGAAGGCCAAACAATTGGAAAACTGTATCTGTAACTCCCGTTTTCTCAAATGCCAAATATCTGACGTCGAAATTATAAGCCAATATCTGAGCTTTCTATTTTCTGTAAGATTTCGAAAAAAATGTGTATGACCAGATGTTTGCTTCCTTGAGGTCATCACTCAATATCAACCAACGTGGGTTTGTAAGGGAAAAAAATTACAACAGCATTCACCGAATTATTATAAGACAACATGGTTCAGCACATACAGGTAGATACAGACTATAGAGAAACTTTTGATTTAGTAAATCATGATATCTTATTGTTAAAACTTTCACAAATCGGCGTGCACGGAGACCTCCTCAGATGGTTTTCGTCCTATGTATCAAACCGCAGTCAAGCAGTAGTTTTTGGTGGCTATAAATCGAATTGGGTAACGATACATCCAGGAATACCCCAGGGATCCTTATTGGGACCATTTCTCTTCATAATTTATACTAATGACATTGGAAAATGTCTTTACTACTCCAGAACTTTATTATATGCAGATGACATGGAAATATTTTCTCCTGTCATGTGCACCAATGATTTTATCCTCATTCAAGAAGATTTAAATCGTCTAAATATTTATTGTGCACAACACAACCTTCAAATACATTTTTTTTTAAATGCGGCGCTATCAGCTTCCCTCGAAATAAAAACCCTATTTCTTTTGACTATGCCTTTAATGACACAATACTGATGAAAACGACGGAGTCCAAGGATTTTGGAATGGTGTTCGACCAGAAGTTATCAAATCTATAGTTGCAAAAGCTTCCAAGATACTTCACTTTATACTCAGAACCTTCAAAAAATTTTAAAAGGTAATCGCAATGAAAATGCTGTACTTTGCGTATGTACGCAGTTCTCTAGAGTATGTCTCTCTGGAAGTCTGGAATCCCAGGTACATATCAGAAACAGAAAGGATTGAGAAATTGTAAAACCGTTTTCTACGATACCTCGATTTTCGGGGCTATCGTCCCCACTTAAGTCATTAGGAGTCAACCGCGTTTTTCGAGCTTTCGTCACTAGAAATCCGTAGACATTCTGCAGACGTACTGTTTTTACAAAAAATAGCCACCTCTGTGATAGATTGCCCTGAATTACTTGAACGAATTCAATTGAGAGTTCCTAACAGACAAACCAGATAAAGCCACACACTAAGCCTATGTCGTTGCAACACTAACTCAAAACAAAACCCCTTTATTCACAGCGCTTCACACATTTTTAACACTTCATACAGTGTGTTCGACTTATTCAACACAGCTCCTCATAATTTCAAATCTAAAATCAATAAATAACATTCACACAATACATATCACTCTGCACACACTAGATCCTTTCCTCTCTCCTCCCTCCCATCATTATATCCCCATAGGCTAACCTTCTAACATTTATTTTTTAATTGAATATTTTAAAACCCAATATCACATGACGTTTTATTTTATTTTTCCATTCTGTTTTAAGGTTATTAAGATTAAATAAACATTCTCGGATTACGAATAACCTGACAATATTTGAATTTCTCTAACGATCGTTTTAAGTCTAGCCTAGTGTAAAGTATATTTATTTAACATTGACATCTTTGTAGATTATATTTGCATTCATATTGTAGTTAAGACACTCCTTGTATGGACGCCGCTAAGTAAATTTACTGTATGCATCAAATCGAAGTCATTTCTAACACTAACAGGCAAGTCAAAATCATAATCTTGCGAGTATGTATAAAAAAGTACCAAAATAATATAACTCTTCCATCAGCATAAAATAATATACATGATTTAATTT
Organism: Halesus radiatus; assembly: GCA_022606495.2. Taxonomy (NCBI): domain Eukaryota; kingdom Metazoa; phylum Arthropoda; class Insecta; order Trichoptera; family Limnephilidae; genus Halesus; species Halesus radiatus. The sequence continues at coordinate 11,086 of JAHDVE020003555.1, forward strand.
CTGTATTATAATTTCTCCAAAAGATTTGTAGTCACTTTGTGGCGTCATTAATAATTAATTAAAGAGTATAACTTTGCTTACATCACATTTTTTAATATATAAATATCAACATGTTTCGAAGGCATAGCTTTCCTCATCGGGATAAACAAATGATAAAATAGAAAATAATTATGTAAGAATAGACAAATTACAAACTTAAGCAAAAATTAACAACAGGTGGTGGAAGTAAGTAATTAATTAAATTTAATCGTTTTGTTACATTTTTAATTAATTTCTTACCCACTTTGATCAATTGTTGTTTTTTTTTGTTTTTATTTGTAATTTGTCTCTTTTTGCATTATAATTTTATCATTTGTAAATACTTTAGTATACTGTATATCCTGAAGAGGAAAGCTCTGCTTTCGAAACATTTTGATATTTGTGTATTGAAAAAGTGGTGTAAACAATGTTGTGGGTTTCATAGTATTGAATTCCGTTATTCTTATTATTACTTGGACTAAGCGGACGCTCTATCAATGAAGTTTTCTTAGCGTTCACTCTGTTTAGACGTCTGAAAACAACCTTATAAAAGATTAACATTTAGAGTCAAACGTCTCCTCCCGTTGGGAGATCTATATAGACTTGTATTCTCGTAGTTATAGCCCTGAGATATCTCATTACTTTATTGTATCTACTTTTATATGGCAGTTGTATAACTTTATAATGAAATATTATCCAACAAACCCACTTTGATTAAATTGGAGGTATTTCGGGCTTCCGAATGGAAACAGGAATTATTACAAAAAATTCAAAACCGTACGGTTTCATACCGCGGGCTGTTTTATATTATGCGAATCTAAACGTGTTTCGAAATAACTCAATTGAATACAATTTATAAATGTATGAAAATACATAGGAATATGCATTGAATATTCAACCAACCATGAATACATTTAACCTTATTTGCTTCGGGAAGAAAAAATATTTAGGTGAATAATGCACAGGCAACATTGTTATGACTTTTTTATATGAATACCGCTCAACAGTTCCATTTGTTCCTAACTTTCCGGAGCCAGTGGGACTATAGCATCTCCAATTATATATGTATGTTGTGCGGCTGAAGGGAGTGAGAAACTGTGTGAAGTAAGTGGCTATTCAGATCTTGTCAACAAAACGGATAAAGGCATTTTAATCACCGTTTCAATTCTGAAATTCGTCTTCACCGCGGCTGTTGAGAGTATCTACGGCTCATGTTTTATAAGATACTAGTTGAAATACCCGGCATTGCCCGGGGTTATGAATGGTTTGGAGAAAGGGTGTGATGCGTTAGCCCTATCCCTACACCTACACTTCCTCTACTCCTACCCTCACCCTTACCCCTCACCACTAATATGTATACACTCGGATAATTGAATTATAGACGTTTATTTTCAGACTTCAGACAAGTTCAAGTTATACGATAGACAGCCCAACCGACCAGCACGCCACAATGCTACCAACCTAAACATCGTATTTTCGTTCTCACAACTACCAACATGACAGATACATAACAACCACAACGGAGGAGTTTTTTTATTTTTTATTTTAGAATTTGAATGTTACGTACATAACATCATATCCGAAATTATATTGTTTTGGTATCCAAATAAAACAAACCATTTAACTGAAAATCTATCGAGTATTTCTCATACCTTCTCTTAAATGAAGTCACCTATCAGGATCCAAGGCGTTGGGTTCCCACCCAGGCATCGCGGGTTCAATTCTATCCCTAGCAAAGTACTCGAACAACATTTTTTGCTTATTATAATAGGCGTAGGAGGAACTCAAATATTTTCAGGTTATTCGTAACCTGAGAACAGATTTTGTCAGAACTGTAATATCTTAGTGTCAACAGTTCCACATAGATGGCACTGGGGACGTTTTCAATTTACACCTATGAGAGTACAAGTTATGTGTGTGTGTGTGTTTTCGTAAATAAGCAACTCCCATTATATATTTTCTTGTGTAGATATCCCAATGTGTGTAGAATCCAGCCCAAATAAATATTTGACGCTTGCTTAGCAACCATGAGGTTTCCTTCCAATATGGCATCATATACATAAATACTTCTAGCACTTCATATAATATGTATGTACCAATGTACAAGTGAGCTGAATCTATCTTTTGCCAAGGGTCAATAATACGGCATTCACGTTCATTTAACGACATAAGTGCCCAATTAACGGTAATCACGTGCTTACGGAAACACACATGACAAATAATATATGATTATGTTTGGAACATTCCATAAATTGATAGTCAGATATATATTACTGTTACGTAATACCATACGATATACATGTATTGCAGGTTATTTTATTTTTTTACATTTCAGTGAAATCATCGCCCACAACACAAAGAGGTGTATCTCATATTTATCTACTTTTAAGGAGAGCTAAAAAACTGGGTTTTTTTGTTGGATTTTTAATCATTTTATGACATGTTTCTCTAATGGAGTAAAAAAAATGCGTCATTAGCAAAACATGTAATAAAATCTACATAATAATAGTCTAATTCCATCGGCGAAGTTATTTTTCAAATCGTTCGATTTTTACTCATATTCTCCCACATCTTGGTTTACAGTGGGGTCGATTTTGCTTGAACTGCATTTGTGAAACCTCAGTTCATTTGTTTTTCAAATCATTCGAATTTGATTAGCTTTTTTCATACGTTTAGAATATTAGGCAGACTACTTTAAACTAAAACCAAATAAATATCAAGGCTTCTTTGCGATACTAAAAAGGGAGGTTTTTATATTCTACATTTTATTTTTAAAAAATAATAAAATCGTTTTATTACATCAAATTAATTACATGTTTGTCGATTTTTTTATAGAAGAAAAAAGGGTGATTTGAATCGGTATCCCGGCCTTGAGAATTAAGTGGTTTTGATGTATGTACCAACCAATAATATATATATATATTTTTAATAGAATGAATGCACCCGTAGGTTATTAGAAGGCAATCAATTAGGTACCTGCCTATGTTCATCATACAAATTATCTAGGTACCTGCGACATACATTTAAACAAATCTATATTTGAAGTGTGCGTTCAGATGGTTCACTTTTGCAGGTCATTTTTAAAAGCGTAACTGAATTTATGCGTTGAGTTAAGTTTTAAACAAAAATTAACACAATTCTAAAAATAATCCTCTTTTAAGGATGGTGGTCGCATCATCTGCATTCATCTCTCATTGAGTGGAGAGCTGAGCCACTCGGCTGCAGCTACGACAATGGCGTTGGTTGACTTCCGTGTCCTGCCCCAGAAGCTGGCTAGTCGATGGGGAAGTAAGGCAGGGGATGAGTGGACCCTCCCTTGAGTTAACTTCGTAGATACACTGCAGAACCTTGGAAGTTGTAGAAGTTGCTCGTATGCATTGTTGTAGCACACCCTCAGCTTGTCCCACTGTGCTGTATTACTGTGAGTATTGCGTTCACAGCTCAGATGCGTATGAGGCAGTTATAAGGCAATGTCTTAAAAAACAGTTTCCTGATATTTGTACGTAACTTATGTAGGTAACTAACTTACCATCACGCAATTTCCCCAGTGGGGTGGGGAAGATAAACCGTCACAACTCATCTCTTGGCACACACTCCTTGCTTTATACACAGTCATGCTTGCGTCTCATGCATGACTGTGTACTCTCTACTTTTATATTATTCTAACTCTTGACATTACCCGACTCAGGTATATGATTCACTTTGTCGTGCCACATGTCTTCCTCGGGCGTCCCCGACTTCTTGATATTGATTTTAAGATTTGTAGGGCTTAGTTTGATGTGTCGGCAGGGTTAAGCGATTTGGTAAAGTATATTGTAACAATAATTCGGTCGGAAAAGCCACCGGGTTTAAACTGTGAACCGGGGTAACTTACGGCACGCGATCACTTCATATTTTTATGCTAATTTCTACGCCGCTTGATAATAACATCGTAAAAAGCATACGCACCCACCGAAATTCCAGTACGAGTCATAATGTAATCACTTAGAAAATTCACTTGATGCGAACGTTAAAAAAAAAAGAGATTATATTAAAATCACAAAATGCTTTGCTGATACCAACCGTGATGTACAGCAGTGAGGCTTGGAACTGCCAGAAGAAGGATGAAAGTAGACTGAATTCTGTAATGAAATGAGGTCTCCGAAGCATATGTGTGGAAAAATCCTAGACCAATGGAGAGATCAGAAAATAATACAAGACCGATTTATTATTTTTAAAAGAAAAACAAACATTCCCAACTTACGAATACACTATTTAAAAATCTCCTACTACAATCACTCTGAGCGGAAGATGTCGCTTGTGTCGTGATGGAAGAATTGAACTCACGACACCTGGATGGGACCCAGACGTGATGCCAGCTTAGCCACTGACCGTGCTAAGAATAAGGTTAAAAATGGGACGTTTTCAGATTTCAATATTTGAGAATGAAGAGCGGGTGAATGCAGAAAGGAGTGTGGGAGAATATATATGGCGATAATCTGAATGGTTTAACAAATCAAGGGCGCCCGAGGAAGACATATGACGATCAACTAACTAACTAACTAACTAACCATCACGCCGTTTCCCCGCAGGGGTAGGCAGAGAGGACGGACCGCCAAACAACTCGATCTTGGCATACGCTTCTTGCTTCATTCACATTCATACAACGCCTCATACATTCTCTTCTGTTATTCCGACTTCTGACATGGCCCGACTCGGAAGATTTGATTCACTTGATCGTGCCACGTCTTCCTTGGACGTCCCCGGCTTCTTCTTCCATTCACATTCGCGTCATATATTCTCCTTACACTCCTTTCTTCATTCATTCGCTCTTCATGCCCAAACCATCTAAGCGTCCCTTTCTAAATCTTGCTCACTACGCTTATATCAGCCTTATGACGATCAAGTTAATATAATACTTCAGTCGAGCCATGTCAAGAGTTAGATTAACAGAAGCAAGTATGACACGATGAATGAATGTGAATAAAGCAAGGAGTTAGTACCAATACAAAGTTTTGCGGCGGTCTATCCTCTCTGCCTACCACTACAGAGAAATGACGTGGATGGTCGGTTATTTAACTTTTTATCTTGTTTATTTTTTTTTCAGGAAAGCCGATGTACTTAATAAAGATAAAATAAAAATAACAGAAAAGAACGTATTTAAAAAAATGCCGATCAATTCAATTTGGCATCGGGCGGATTCACGCATTTCTTGAATATATGAAGTCATCATTCGTGTATTGACTGGCGGCGAGCAATCATTCGTAGATTTTAAGGAATAAAACAATAATTATCATTTCTTGCGCATTCAAACGTTGTAAAAATAAAAGTGTTAAAGAGAATAATCTAAACTGTCGCATTAAATTCCACAGATATTTTTTACGTTTTTTTTTTAATTGTTCATTTATATAATACTCGTACATTAACAATTTTAGTGATTGGCGAAATCGCTGCCGTCCGCATTTGTTTCACGTAATGTTACAGACTGCGGTCAACAAATAAAAAACATTTGTAAAAGGGGTCAAACTAAATACTCCAACAAAACGTTAGGTTTCTTTAAACAACCCGAACCATTTTCTTATTTACTGTTTTACTTATTGGCGGTTTGGATTATTTTGGAATATGTTGCCACAACTATGGGGAAAAAGGAGCTTTTCCAATAAATTTCGCGTAATTGCAAAAAGGATGAGTTGATCATTGGCAGATTGGCTTTTCGAAGAGTAAATACTAATACTTTTCAGTCCATTGCGAGTTGCTTGCAGACTGTCGGAATGCATTTATTCGCAAATCAAACGATGACCCTTTCTTCCCATTGCGTGTAAAGGCATCTTTAGTAGTTACCTGGTCTGTGGGTTTCGCTAATATTCTAGCAGCGTTTTAGGGTTGAGTGGCCGACAAAATTCGGAAACCGCTTGTTTAAACTTTATTTGAGCAACCATCTGATTTTTTAAAGAATATGTTAACTATAAAATTATGATTAGGAGGGGGGTGGAGATTTTTGAAGCGTTGAAGTGGGACATCTCAAAAAAAAAAAAGGTTGAGAAACGTTTATGCAACTAAAAGATAATGGATCATCACACCGTTTCCAAGAAGGCATATGCAACGAGGATGAACCGCCACACAAATCTGTCTTTCACACACAATCCTTAATTCATTCATTCATACATTGTCTCATACCCCATCTTTTGACGTGACCTGATTCAAATATTTAATTCACTTGATAGTGGCATTTCTTCCTCGGGCGTCCCTACCATTCACTTTCGCATCATATGTTGTGTCCACATGTTTAAACCATCTAAGCATCCCTTTCCAATCGCATTCACCACCCTTTCTTTTGCCTTGCATTTCTTCCAGATGTGCACATTTGTAACCCGGTTAAACATGGTTCTACGCACATACGCCTCAGGGATCGCATTTCTACAGCACTCAGTCTATTTTCATCCATCCTCTATAAATTACTTCACACGCTTAAATTAATTTGAATAGCGCTTTTAGACATTCATGATAGTTACTAATGAAAAGGATAATTATATAGTTTTCCTGGATACAATTTTTGTATGTTCCCACACAACAGAATCAGACACCAATAATTCGTTCCGCATTTCTGTATCACAAAATACCTATAACAGCGATAAGTACTTAATGTCGTACATTTAGTAGGCAGGATTAGAATCTCTACGATCAAATAAATGCAATTCAGGTTAAATACAAATTTAGTGCAAGTACATACCTACATAAAAAAAACCTACCTACACTGAACAGAAAATACCTAGAAGATTTGGAAAAAAAATCAATCGACAATTTACATGAGAAATTTCAACTCCAGGTGACCTAGGTACTAGCGCGTTGGGCGAAGCGGCTCAGTTTAGTGAGCCGGATCATTAAATCAGCTCTCTGTAAAGACAATCCACATGAAAACTGGACGAAAAAAGTATCGTGTAAGAGCGTCTTAAGGACGTCATTAGGAGGGCCGAGGGAGCGAGGGAGAGGGCATGATGCGGGGAGACGCGACCCGTCGTTCAATCGAGCTGGATCAGCGAACCTGCAGTGAGTCAGTGATCCGGATCATCGAGCCGATTCGCCCACCACTACTAGGTACCAGACAGGCTTATAAAATTGATTATCTGTTCAAGAAATCAAGACCTATTTAAAAAATTGATCAATTTTCCCCGAAGTCATTTAAATTTTTTCCTTACTTCGAGAACGCCCAACACGCTCACAGGACAATTCTATCGGTTTTCGGTCACATAAGTTAAGTACCCTTACTTTCGTAACCGATCATTCCGATTGCTCGCGTGTTTACACGTGTTATTGAGTCCAGCTTACATTAATATATTCAAACCAAAAAATAACATTAAAACCAGGTGATATATAATTTTTAGATCTCAAGGTGAGTAACAAATTGAGCGTTATATATAGCCCGTCAAACAAAGATAGAAGCCCTTCGATACCTGAAAATATTGATTCTGTGTAAAAACTGTCAATCCATTTGATACATTCAAATTGATTCCAATCTCTATGTATAAAAATGAATGTTTGTATGTATGTTCTCGATTTTCACGAAAATTACTCTGTCGATTTTGCTGAAAATAGGAGTTTGTTCTAATTAGTGCCAGGAAGGTTTAGAGAATAGTTTGAATGAAATGCAATATGTAAAACGGTTGCTATAACGTTTTAAAATTAGTATGAAAAATATTGAACCGGCCATGTTGAGGTTATTGAGGTTAGCCCATAGATATATCGCTCTGGTTAACGACAGATTACACATTCAAAAGAAGAAGGTTTGTTTGGGTAGAATATTTTCAAAATATAAAAAAAGATAAGTAGGTACCTACTTAAGAACGTTATTATTTAGATATGTTTTGAAAAAATTGATGTTTCGAAAAAAATAAAAATTTCAAATGAATGTTTCTTTATTTATATGTTTAGAAATAGCAATAGTCGTCACAAGGCATTACTTTCAAAATCACATCAATTATCGCACCCAAACGACAAGCAAGAATTCACAACTTAATAACTTTATTCCAAAATAATAAATAATTCCAAGCAATGCCGGGTACACATCAGGTATATTATAATAATAATAGTGTTTTATTCCAGAAAGCATGTGGGGTAGTGCAATGCAATACATTCCATAAGTAACGATAATAACGCATAAAAAATAACAGTATATCAGATAAGAATTAAAATAAAATAAAATAATTGAAAAAGATTTATTAATACAAAAGAAAACATAAATAAATACATTTTTGAGAGAAAAAAAATGTTTATGGTGGATATTTGGCGACCTCTCATCTCCAGAGGGCCATCGGAGGGGACTCCGTCCAGGCGGCCTGAATTGGCGTAGTCTGTGTCATAAGCTTCCCGCGCGGTGGCGGAGAAGTGCTCTGAAAGGGTGCGCTCACCTTTCGAGGAACATTTCCGTAGCGCCGCAGTATCTCGGTAGGAGGAATAGTTGGTGTTATACATACTTTTATCTTATGCCATTGGGATGCAGTGTAATCTGCCCATAGTTCTGACGTACTCGTATACAGAGATGTGCAGAATGCGTTGAACAGTATTAATGATAGTATTCTTGAATTGGCGTAGTCTGTGTCATAAGCTTCCCGCGCGGTGGCAGAGAAGTGCTCTGAAAGGGTGCGCTCACCTTTCGAGGAACATTTCCGTAGCGCCGCAGTATCTCGGTAGGAGGAATAGTTGGTGTTATACATACTTTTATCTTATGCCATTGGGATGCAGTGTAATCTGCCCATAGTTCTGACGTACTCGTATACAGAGATGTGCAGAATGCGTTGAACAGTATTAATGATAGTATTCTTGAATTGGCGTAGTCTGTGTCATAAGCTTCCCGCGCGGTGGCGGAGAAGTGCTCTGAAAGGGTGCGCTCACCTTTCGAGGAACATTTCCGTAGCGCCGCAGTATCTCGGTAGGAGGAATAGTTGGTGTTATACATACTTTTATCTTATGCCATTGGGATGCAGTGTAATCTGCCCATAGTTCTGACGTACTCGTGTACAGAGATGTGCAGAATGCGTTGAACAGTATTAATGATAGTATTCTTGAATTGGCGTAGTCTGTGTCATAAGCTTCCCGCGCGGTGGCGGAGAAGTGCTCTGAAAGGGTGCGCTCACCTTTCGAGGAACATTTCCGTAGCGCCGCAGTATCTCGGTAGGAGGAATAGTTGGTGTTATACATACTTTTATCTTATGCCATTGGGATGCAGTGTAATCTGCCCATAGTTCTGACGTACTCGTGTACAGAGATGTGCAGAATGCGTTGAACAGTATTCTTTCGAAGTTTGGGCTGCAAAAGTGAGCATTGAAAGCATACCTGAGGTGAACTATCACAAAACTACGCGATATAAATTACCTGTTATTGTTAAAATAATTAAGAAATCGACAAAATGCCTTTTCTGAACACTTTGATACGTGCTTAATATTTTAACTCCAAGATTTGTAGCAGTTCTATTGAACTGTATGTTTGCGACTGACTATCGCGTTTTTTCCCTCCTATAATCTTGGTCTCTTCAAGACGTTCACTCCTTCCTTTCTTTAGAGTACCCTCCAGCCTATGAGTAACAGAAACAAGGAAGATTGGAATTGAAGCACTATCTGTTTCTACCTACAGACCAAACGAAATACATAACGTTCATTTACTTAGTCGCTTTGATTGTCCATACAGTTTTGTAACAGCTCGGCGGTAATCGGTATGATTCCTTCCCATATTTCCATTAGTTTCTATCATCTTTGCTCCAGGCAGAATCTTTGCAGATGACATTGACCTTGAGGGAAACCTTATAGTCTCCAGTTTGGAGTTAATACAAAAATTATATATATAACATTTTATTGAAATAACTTACTGAAGATAATGAACGTCATTGTAATATTTAATCCTTGATGAAAGATTAACAAATCTCAAATGAATCATGAAACAGGAAAGACACAGAAAATAAAAAGGCAACGTTCACATCTGGGACAAATTTACAAAATTTGAATTTAGTATAACAAATTGACATTAGCTTAGTTGGTAAAGCGCTGGTCCCGGATAGACCGAAAGGTCCTAAGTTCGTGTCCCAGATGCGACCGTTACCATTTTATTTTCTGGCTTTTCTGTTTCATGTTTTATTTGAGATGTGTTAGTATTAACCTAATGTTAAAAAAACAACAGTAACAAATATATAATAAATAATGATAAATGTAACCCGTGGAGGCAGCAGGCTTTCTATCAGATATTTTCGATGACACACTTTTCGCCATTGTCTGGTCTGTGGGCAAAAACACCTTTGTTCCGGGACGCTGTGGGAGTATTGTGTGCCAAATAAAGGTTTCTGTAATATTGGAGAAAACTTTTTTCTTACCGCTACAGTATCCGCAGATGCCTTTTAGTCCTCGTGTGTCCCACTTTCGTTATATTTTGGGTCACCCTTTTTCTCAAATGAATTTCAAAATAAATGTTTGTTATAAAAGTATTCGGATTTTTTCAATTTCTCTAGTAAACGTGTTTTTGATTTTTGTTTGTTTTTAACATTTGACAATTTTTCAACAAAATAGCAAAAATTTTAATGCGCTTTACAATGTTAAGAAATAAATTTGTTGCGAATGAAATATTAATGGAATATTTCAAAAAACAATCTCAAAATTATTCCCACGATTATACATTAGCCTCAGAGATCTCATTAGTCACAAGATAACACCATAAATAGCATAAGTTCATATTTGTGACAGGATTTATTTTGCCTCAAAAATAACTCAAAAGGCTAAAACCTTAAAAAATTATATATTTCTTGTAAAACAAAATACTTTTTATATGACTTTTTGTATTAACAACAACAGAAGGTCACATTAAAATCGAATTCCACCACGAATTAACTTATTTAAAATTACTAATAACAAAACTATTAAATACTAAAACAATATTGAAAACATTTGAACAAAGAAATAGAAGAAAAAAAAAGTGGTAAAAAAATGGCTTATTAATGGCACTGAAATAGAGAATTTCGGCTTTGACGCCCATTCAGGCGCCATCCGAAACCGTATTTATGTTGTATGAAATATCCCATAGGTTTTTTAGTAAAATTTGTGTCGAATTCCGGAACGCACGGGGTCATGTAGAACAAATTAACGAAGAAAGGAGTGTAAAAAGAATATATGACGCGAATGTGAATGGGAGAAGAAGCCAGGGACACCCGTTGAGTCGGGTCATGTCAGTAGTCAGAATAACAGAAAAATGTATGAGACGATGTGTGAATGTGACTAAAGCAAGGAGTGTGTTAAAAGACCAAGTCGTTTGGTGGTCAGTCCTCTCTGCTTACCCCTGAGGGAAAATAGCATGATGGTTAATTAGCAACTTTTAAAATGAAGTGACTCCATAATATATTATATTCGATGAGAAGAAAATCTGCTCACGGAAAGTCGATATTCTTTCCTTTTTTTAAAACGCTTTAATGCTGAACTCCAAATTATTTACACCACTAATCGCCACTAGCGACGTGATTAATTTAAACCTAGGAAAGTATATTATTTTTTCCTTGCTTTTGATGTATTCAAATTGTTCAAGCTAAATGTAATCGTTGGCTTGCATTAACTGGAACTTGTGTTGTATATTCATGGCCCGGATCACAAACTATGCAAACACGTTAAAGCGTGTAGTTTGCAGCCTCGTGTGTGTTGTACAGCGGTCACCGCACGAGGTGGGGCAAGATTGCATAGTTCCATTGGCCCCGAGCCTCACTAAATTACCGGTGCAAGCAATTCCACAAGCTCCCCTAGGCAAAATAATGCCCTCCAGATTACAAGCATGTTAATGTGTATTTTAAGAAACCTACAATTTCCCCTAATAAGTTTTGTAATGTTGTTCCTTGGTTGTAAAGATAACCAATATGCACATTTTACTTTTCTTTGCGTTTTGCTGTTCAAATAATAAAATGGTTTTCAAAAAATATTGGAAAAGAATCTACGATAAAACTTTAGGAATAAATTTTCACAATAAGCAAACGCATTGTGGATTGACGTGATGATTTAAATTAAAAGACACTTTGATTGAAACTTTTATTTTTGTATAGCCGACAAGTCGCGATTCGACTGAATCAACTCCAGGACTTAAAATATGCGAATTAAATAACAGGAGTGCGCTTGTATGTTCGTGAATTTAATGTACCATCAGTTACAGAATTATATAAAAGAAACGCTTTATATCAAATTTACAAAGAATTATTCATCAATAAAATTCCCCCCACTGATAGTATAAGCAATAAATTAAAAACAATGGTTTAACAGCCATCCCGATGCTAAGAACAACCACAGCACAGCATCACTACTTGTATTTAAGTACAAGATGGTACAATATATTATTATCCAAAAACAAAATGAATATAACGGAAACATTGAAATACGAACTATTCAAAAAGCAAATTAACTCCCTGAACTTAGATAATGATATATCGTACCCTTAATATATACTATCTAGCATACAAATTAATATCAGGTTATTTTTTTGTAATTATTCTAAAATCTTTGATTTACGTTTGTAGTTTTTTAATAATTTTTTTATATTGTTTACATATTGAATTGTTTTCTTATTATTTTATCATTGTATATGTAAATACTCCTCCCATAACCACGAGCCACTGAAGTTCAACTTATGGATCAATAGGATGTTAAAAAAACATGTATATCGTGTATTATGTTATAATCATCTATTTTGTTGTAATAAATATATAAAAAAAATAAAAAATAAATTATAAAATATTTGTTATATGTAATTAACAAAATTGTTTACATGGTAAAAATAGTTAGTAAAATGTTTCTTTTATTTTTTTATTATTTATTTATATAACACTTTTAGTTTTTTTTAATTAATACCTCCTTAATTGAGAAATTCTTGTGTTTAGAGAGGGAGTACTAATATGTATTGTTACACATTTAATAAATTCAAGAGTACCCTCATGAACTTAATATTCTGGTGTCTATGCAATAATTAAAAAAAAATAATAATAAAGGTAATTTTTAGAAATAAAATATATCTATGTAATGCATGTATATAAACATATATACATTTTTTTCCAAGTGAGCTTATAATATACTCCTAGAATTGTTTTCTTGAAAAATGCATTTTAAGTTTTTTCTTAAAAAAATGATAATTTTTTTCAGCTTGTATATCTTTGTGAAGTTCGTTAAAACATTTTATGGCTGAATATGTGTAATGGTGTTGAGCTGTTGTTGTATTAAGTTTAGGGATTATTATTTGTCCTGTGGTTCTCGGCCTGGTGCGCAATTACTCGAATTTTTGGTTTCTTTGTGGATTTGAAGTAATGAATTTTTTTTTGGTATATTATATTTAAATCTAGGACTTTAAATTCGTTGAATAACTCACGGGTTCAAAAATCATAAGTTTTTGGGGAATTATTTTATTTAGTCTTCTTCGGACTATTTCCAATGGGGCTAAGTTAGTTTTATACGCTCCATTACAGTCTATTATTCCATATTGTAGAATTGATTGTGCTAAAGCATAGTAAACCTTCAGTAGCATATATTTTTGTAAAATATTTCTTAGATTTAGGAATATGTAGTATAATAACACCACTATTTTCGATGACGCGATAGAATATGGCGATGTGATCTGAGTACGTAAGACATAACATTCTGATAATAATACAAAAAACTTAATTCTCATTTTCAGTACATTATGATACATTTATGCCGCCGTTCTCTCCAATAGTTGGTGGTGTAATGGTCAGCATAGCTGCCTTTCAATAAGTTGATTGGGGTTCGAATCTCGGCCGATGCATTTTTCTTTATTTTTTTTTTTATTTCACTAGTTTTTTTATACATTTTTACTCTTATTTATTAAAATAATTTTATTTTTAAAAACGCTTTTCATTTTTCATATTTTATTTTATATTTTAAAACAAACTAATATGTCTACACTCGGGTAATTGAATTATAGACGATTTATTTATAAGGCGTTTATTTTCAGACTTCTGACAAGTTCAAGTTATACGATAGACAGCCCAGCCGACCTGCCCGCCACAATGCTACCAACCTAAACATCGTATTTTCGTTCTCACAACTACCAACATGACAAATACTCGTACATAACATAAACAATATCCCGTGATTTTTCACAGAACTTCTCTAGTTATGTTTAATCTCTACACAATTAATTGATAAACTATTAATTGACACTGTCGGAAAGAAATCATGTTTTATATTTTATATGGATAATAAAAATTGGTTGTATTTTTAAAAAAACTTTTCTATAAATTCCGAGACAAAACTACCTAGTTGTATTTTGTTATCATTCGTTGTGTGTAGCCTGTACCCATTTAAGGTGTTTTTATCTACCGAATTCCACACAAATGTATGTTTGGGTTCCTTAAGAGAATCATTACGGAAGGGAAAGCCACCCCTGGGAAACGGAACCGGATTTCGGGTACAACCTTATTTACCCAAATAATACAACAGTTAGATTCAACCTACCTAATTTTTGTAATAAAAAATAAACGATTTCGGAAATACCCTATTTACCAGAAAAATTACTGGATTTTAATGCAACCTAGTAATGTTGTTCCTTATGGTATTTAATGTAGTAATTAATAATAATAATTCCAAAAAATTCAAAAGCCATTGTAAATGGAAAATTATTTTTATTAATCAAGTGCTATAATGTCAAATATTTATTTTTTAATAAAAAATTCCTGCATTATGTAAAACAATTTAAAAATCATGAAAAATGTAAATATTTTTGGATTAACACATATTTGTATGTTATTCCCAGGAGTACTTAAAGAGGAGTAAATAAATTAACAACTTTAACAAACCGTTGTACATAGACGAACATGTTAGTAATTACCAGACAAATTGAAATTTAAGTAAATAAAAATACCCTAGCAACTGTGGGAAATTCCAAAAATTAACACAATAAATAATCAACTTTTCACGTTAAACTCTTTGTAAAATCATCATTGGGAGGCGGGTATGAGTACCACCGCCCGGGAACCATTAATTAAATAACCAACACATCTGCCATAGGTCACCCAAAGCAATTTTTTTTTATTTTTAGTTTCTATGAAGGTTATACACGTATGTTGCATTAGTAATAAATTAAAAGTAAAAAGCGTATTATACAGAGAGTATGTAAGTATAATGCATACTATTATAACACAAGTACAAATTCACAGTATTCACGGTCCTTTCACTGGGGTTTCCTGTTCTGAGGGGGCCTGCACTTTTTTTTACTAAGTATCCATTTGTTTAAATTGTCTTTATATTCATTTTCATTCATTTTAACCCGGGCGTTTATTGGAATAAAATTTAAACATTTACATGTACTTTACCCGTCTCACTAGACGATATCTGTTCTGAGACGGGTAACAAAATAAATATATAGATGTATAAATGAAAGAAAATACTTAAAAATACATAAAGTAAAGTGTAAAACATATAAAGTAAATTTTAAATATAAAGTTTAAACATTATAAATGTAAAGCTACAAAATAAAAATTAAGAAATTAAAAAAACATAAAAAGGATTATTCAAGAGGGCATACTAAAAATGTTTAAATTAAAAAACATATATAACAGTAATAAGAATAACAATATCAGACTAAGTAATTTTTTGATGCAATTCCTTTGACTGTTCATTAGCCATGTGTTGAAATTTTTATATAACCATTTTATGTTGTTTTGCGTTATATGTTGAGACGTTTCTGTTAGGAAGATGTTGAATATGAGAGGTGCGAGGTAGGATTCATGTTTCTTGGCAAAAGTGGATTTAATATTGGGTACATGAAAATGATTGTGAGATTTAGCTCTTGTGTTTTGTGAGTGAGATATGTAGGAAGGTGATGATTTTAAGCAGTTATTGTAGATAATTTTTTTAATAAATAAGTTTCTTATATCAAGATTGCTATTTCTAATTAATAGTTGTTCTGTAGGATGTCGATATGGTTTTTTGAACATGATTCTAATTATTGTTTTATGAGATGTGTTCAGCGCTTTAATATATGTGTCTGCAGCTCCACCCCATGCTGATATTCCATAAGTAGAAAATGCTTTGACAAAGGGCAAAGTAAACATTTTTTAATCGTTTTAATAATAAACATTTTTTAATCGTTTTAGTGAGATGATGTTTCTTATTGTTTTAAAGATATAAGTTAGTTTCCGGATTCTCTTTGCAAGTATGTTAATATGGAGTTCCCATTTTAGTTTGCAAGATCATAATCACTAAGTTCTCTCAGCCATGCTTTGACTTTATTTTTAAAGATATTCGTTTCTGTACATTTTTCTTATTGATTTGGTAAGCCATTGTATAGTTTCGAGGCATAAAATTTAATATTCCGCTGTCCAAAACATGTATTAAATTTGGGTACAATCAGTATATTTTGACTTATTGCCCTGGTTGAATATTTATGTTCGGTAGTTTAGTACTCAGTATATATTTTAATTAAGACATTTTTTTAATAAAGTTTTTGTTTATTGAAAACCTTAAAGTTTTAAAATATTTCGTCCGACGGAGTTCTAACCTAATTCTAAGATGGGGTGAGGTTTATCCAGGTATTGGCGTGCAGGATCGGGAGACGCCGGTTGACGGAGACTCCTCGACCTTAGCAGCCGAATTCTCTCGACCTATCCTCTTACACCGCAGTGGTGGGAATGAATTAATACATCCGTCACTCCCGAACACACTGACCCCAGATTTTTACCCACCCCTCATACGTTTTTCCTTCAAGAAATTCCTCTTCTTAATATCCTTAAAAAGACCCTCCCCACAGCATCCCCAAATATGCCAACGGCTCTGAGGTAAGTTTTTTTCTGCGGAATTTAATGTACATCAAATTTAATAATGTTATTATTAAGTTCTGCAAGTATTTTTAGTTGTTAATATTGTGAAAGCTGTTTCGGCATTTAAGGCCATTTTCAAATTGTGGTTAATCCACATTGTGACGACTTATTTATGTGATTTAATTTACCCCGACTCCTTTAAAATTAGGATGGATGGGTAATTATTTATTATCAGTAAAACCGATTTAGTTAGAAAGCAAAAATTCTGAATTCTGTGAGGTTTTCACATTTATAATGTGATTTACTCGTATTTAACTGACAATGTTTTCTTAATTGATTTATTTAAATGTGTTGTAGTGTTTTGATAGTGTGAACATACTGAGGAGCGATGAGTATATAATTTTCCTTACTTTATTAATTAATGTTATATTAGGGTCATTCGTTCTTTCGTTAATTTCTAATTGTTCAAGTAAATTTAATCTTAGGCCCTTTCTTTCTATATGTAAGGGTTTAGGTTTGTTGTTGTCAAGCGGGACGTGATTATTTACTAAAAGATGTTCTGCGAATTTTGAAGAAGTGCTATTATTTTTATAACATCTTATATGTTCTTTTAATCTAGTTGATTTTTTAATCTTCCCGTCTGCCCTATATAGGTAGCATTGCAGTCGGCGTGGTCACATTTTAATTTATATATGCCACTATTATTAAGTTTGGGATTTTTACTTTTCGAGTTTTTTAGGCCTGTTCCTATATTATTGTTGGTTTTAAAAGCTATATTTAAACCACATTTCTTAATTTCTTTTGTAATTTTTACGGATATTGGACCGAGAAATTCCAGACATGCAAATTTTTCTAATTTATTATTGTGTACCGGATATATTAAATTGATTTTATTTTTATATTTCTTGCTTTTTATAATTTTTTCAATGTTATTTGCCTCATAGCCGTTATTAACCGCGATTGTTTTTATTGTTTCCTTTTCTTTTTCGTACGCTATTTTGAGGAATATTAACGAGTCTATGTACCATTGAATGATGATAATTTATGAGACCAAGGATGAGTTGAGTTTGCGTTTATTGTTGTATCTGTAAAAGTTGGTTTTCTAAATATTTCGAAGGTATGTCTATTATTACTTCTGCCAATTGTAAGATCTAAAAAAATATTTTACCCTCTATCTCATGTTCAACTGTGAAGCAGATTTTATTATTAATGGTGTTGGCCCAATTAGTGAAGATGTCTAACTGTCGGTTGGTGCCTATCCAACATATGAGGATATCGTCTACATATCTGTATTTAGCTAAGGGAGATTTAAGGATTATGTTTTCAATATAATCAATAAATATTTCTGCTAGAAGTGGACTTAACGGCGATCCCATGGGAAGACCATCATTTTGTTGATAGTAGGTATCGTTGAAAAGAAATTAATTTGTTTCTACACAAATTTTTATGAGTTGGAATAACTCTTTTCTTATCACCGGGTTGATATTACATTTTTCAAACATAATTTCAATTGTTATAAGGCACTCTTTAATGGGGATGTTGTTAAATAAGGATTTTACGTCTAAAGAAATGAATTGACAGTTATCCGGAAGATCAAAATTTTTAATTTTATTTACTAGTTCTATCGAGTTTTTGACGCTGTAACGTGGAGAAAAATTTGTATATTTTTTGAATATGAAGTTAAGTTTTTTGCCAAGTTTGTTGTCGGAGCGTTAATGAAAGATACCACGGGTCTTATGGGAATATTTTCCTTGTGAATTTTAGGTTAGCCATACACAGCTGGAGCTCTTGGGTTCATAACCCTGACGTTTATCTTGGACCATTCGGTGGGAAAAATGGCATTACAACCGTTTATAAGGATATTAACCTTATTAACAATTTTATTGGTTGGATCTTTAGATAAATTTTAAAATCTTCTGGTAACAAGAAGTCTTCCGACTTATTAATGTAGTCTATTCTATCGAGTATTACAATTGAGTTACCTTTATCAGCTTTGGTGTTTGTTAGATTATTATTTTTAATTTTATTTCTGATTTCATTTAATGTTTGGGTTTCTGTACAGATAGATTATTAATTTTTTGTTTTTATTGTTTTTAGTGTTTTTTTTCTAAAATAACAGATAGATTATTAATTTTTTGTTTTTATTGTTTTTAGTGTTTTTTTCTAAAATAACTTGCGTGGCGTGTTTTGTTAAATTATTATTTTCCACATTAGGCAGAAACATTTCGGTGTCAATAGCTAATGATTCTATTTGTTTACGTATTACTTCGCTAGGGATTTTATATTTGAAACCTTTATTTAACAAACTGTTTTCTTCCTTTTCAAATATCATTTTTGACAAATTTACAGTTTTTTTTATAAAATTCAATATTTTGGACGGTTGGAATCTCGGTTATTTTCGTAATTTTATTTTTGGTATCAATTAAATTTTTAAGTTTCTTTTGTTATATTTTAAATTTTTTCAAATATAATTCCGTTAATGTAATCACGGGTATCAAGATCAAGGGTATCAAATTCCCATGCGTGAAGTTTAAATGCTAATTCGGAGTGGATAACCTTTATGTAGTGAAGCAACGTGTCCCGTTTTCGACAGCACTCCTTTGTTTGTTCCTTCAGCCATATCCTCTGTGCTCTCAACACAGTGGCCATGGCTGCAACAGATGTACTTTTGATGGAGATCTGTAATAAATTAAAATAAATCATTAATAATCTGATAATAAATCATTTCCCATCCATCCAAATTTTAAAGGAGTGGGGGTAAATTAAATCATATAAATAAGTCGTAGCAATGTGGATTAACCACAGTTTGAAAATGGCCATAAAGGCCGAAACAGCTGTCACAATAATAACAACTAAAAATACTTGCAGAACTTAATAATAACATTATTAAATTTGATTTACATTAAGTTTTTTTTAAATTTAAATGGAGTTCTACGAAGTAAACAGAAAAACAATTAATATTTTTTTCTTCGGAGCTGCCTGTGTGAAAAAAGAGGTTTAAAAAAATCAATTTATATTTCAACGTAATTAAAAACATTATTATTTTAATTCATTAATAAGAGTACCTATCTATAGTTATATTATAGTTAATTGTTTGATCCGATCAATAAAATGTACAACAAATTATTTGTTATCCACCCCTAACTCAAAAAATGTTTAACTACAATACCTTTGGTCATACATACACCAGTCTGAAGAAGACTGCTGAAACCGGTCCGGGCAAAAAAAAAGTGAAAATGGAGTACAGTTAATTAAAATCTAATTACTGATAAAACATCATTCAGGTACTCTTATACAAAAAGCGGACAACGAAATGAGACCTTAACTCATTCAATGTTTTTTTTATTAATCGTGATTATAAAGGATGGTTAGATGTCTGTCTCACTGGGAAAATTCCGGTGTCGAGACAGATGTATATAAAATGTTAAAAAAACATCAATTTTTCAATCGCATTTACCGCCATTTTGCGATTTCGGGGTTAGACCACTATTACGCTAATAGCCTCATTCATAATCTTAACCTCGTCTAACTCAACTAAGACGGATGATACACGCGTGTCTGTTTCAGCGTGGACTCGCCATCACGAATAGAGTAGCTCTGCAATACTAGATATCTTCGGGCGCCAATATAACCTATCGTTTACAGTCGGAAAGCCTGACAGCCGATGGAATACATAAAGTGTACTTTCCGCGGACACAAAATAAATTCTACAATGTCCATGGCTGTAGAAATATGTCTTCGGAGGCATCCAATTTACATCCTTGGCGGAAGGTGCGAGTATTTTATATTGCTCTCAGCATTTGAATTTACTTTTTTGTCGTAGAATTTCGTCTGCATCTTCCGGAAAATGTTTTATTTGCGTTCTTTAACGCTTGGCTTAGGTTTTGAAAATAGTACGTTGAAAATGTAATATTTTTCTTTGGAATATTGCTCTTCTACTTCTACTGAATTAATTAAACCATTAATTTGGTTCATTCGGAATCTTGAAACGGATAAATACCGTATTTCATAAAGTGAAAATTAATTATTTTTTTATTATTATGGATTGCTATTTCATCTTCTGAATCTTTTACAAATTGTCATAGTTCAAACTTGACGGAGTCCGTGATGACAATCCTAATTTAGGGTATGTTATTTGGCTGAAGGAAATGGTAAGGGAAAGAGATAAGAAAGAAAATAAATAATAAAGCCGTTTCAAACAACGTTTTGATTCTTAATGGTGGTCTCTCACCAGTGTGAAACTATGAGGATTAACTTTGGAACGCGTTGAAAAAATTATTAAATAATAGTATTTTTGTTTACGAGTTTTTTTGTGTTTTGCAACCACCAGACACGTGCCCGACGCCCGTGTTATTGAAGTCGGTTTTTTTTATACAGTGCAATAAAAAAATCATTAAAGAAAACCATTGATAATACATACTTTAACGGATTGTAAAGGGACTTGGTTACTCATTTAATGGAGGTTGGTGTATGTATGTGTATACTTACCAAGTGTCTCACGTTAAAGGTTGTCGCGGAGATTAAAAGAAAAGAAGGGTCACCATTAAATAAATGTATTTCTCAACGCGTACAACTTATAATTCAGAAGGTTAAATGCAAAGGAGTGAGAAGCTTTGTTGATGCAAGTAGCAAGTCACTACGATGTACTAACGATGCGTCCGACTCGGCGGGAGGCAGGAAAGCGAATGCTGCTTTGTTTTTTAAACAATAGAGTGTAGGCCGATCGTCTTTTATCTTGTAGTGATGGCATATTAAAAAAGAATTTAATTCAAATGAATTTATGGTTGTTCATTGCTTGCATATTACAATACATTAAAGAAAAAACTTTGTCTTGTTTAATAATCACGTGCATGAGCAATGTGTCGTTAGAACATGGAAGGAGCGACGAGGAGATACAAGATGAAGGCCAGGATTCCATCAGGTCACCACGGGGAGTCTGGTTCATGCATGAGCAGTGTGTCGTCAGGACATGGCAAGAGCAGCGGGGAGGTACAAGATAATGGCCAGGATGCCATCAGGTCACCACGGGGAGTCCGGTTTCTGCATGAGCAACGTGTCGTCAGAACACGGCAGGAGCGACAAGGATGTACAAGAAGATGGCGGGAGTTTCCAATGGAAACGAACAAAAGCTGTTTCCAGTAAATTCCATTTGGATGCACTTGGAAGTGGAACGTCCTTCTTCAGTAGTTGATGACGTTAATTCTCTTTGATGAAGAATGCTTCAATGTTTAAAATAATGGCGAGTCGGTCAGTCGGACGGGTCGATGTCGGACGGCCGCGAGTGACACGGCCTGGGCCACGCGCGGCCGTACAAAGAATCAACTCCATACGGCCCTCTGTCCCATGAAACAGAAGCTGATGGCAGGCTTGGCAACCAAATCAACACAAAATATTGGGTAATGTCTCCCATCTACGAATAATTAGAAATACAATATTGTTTTAATGTAATAAGAGGCGCAATATACGAACATAGCTTGTTACGGATTCTTATACGCAACACCATTCAGAATTGAAAAGTTTCTTGAAATGGCTTTAGCCGTATTTGTTTATTAACCCCAGCTCTCTTTGCCCTCACGAACTTCCTCAATAATTGTGAATGACTGGTTTCACTGGTTTCGGGTAGTTGGGAACCTTATGCGATGTTCACGTAACAAAAACTGCTCCGATTTATTTGACAGCTTCGACCCACTAAAGTTCACTACAAGTTGGATTATCAGCTATTCTCTGCGCATCCCTAATGTCCAACCACCCCTGTAAAGGGTAGTGGTAGTTCTGCGCCCCTACCATTAATCTAAGGAATGGAAACGGTTTTCTCATCTTCCCGTCACACCTCCTCCGGTTACTACAAGCATGCAACTAATGTTAAGTATGCACAATTATCTATCGATATGTCTACAGTGCATACTAAAACTATAGACTTCAATAAATTAAAGCGTAATGAAGTTATCTGAAATAAAATGCACTTAAGACTTTCACGTCTACAGGGGGACCATTTAAATGTAACAAAATCAAAATGGTGCTGATTAATCATTACATACCTGAAGGTAAAAAAGGTACGTACAAACCGAAGGGGGACACTAGAGTTGTAACTAAAGGATTCACCAATTCCTCATTTCTAATCTTAAAATTATGAATGAGTAGAATTGCTCTGTAAGATAAAGGTTTAATTAAATATATAAATTGACCAACAATAAGTAGTGAAAAGTATTTGTTAAATAAAAGTAATTACTCTAACATCTCAGGGATGTACCAATCTCGAAGGGTATTGGTAAATTAATTAATTTTTCACTCAGATGGCTGAACAACAATCATCAAGGTAGTTTTACATCTACATTCATAAAAGAAAACATTTACCTTTACGAAAGGGAAATATCGCATCAATATTTAAACTGGGCGCCACGTCATATAAAGAAATTAAATTAATGCTCAACAGAGCGAATAACCGGGAATTCTATATACTAAGTTACAAGGCTCTTTTCTAAATGTCAAATGGCCGCCTCGAATAAGTTGTTGTACGTGTGGAACGCTCCCTCTCGTGATACTGCCTAACGAAGACTGGCCCTTGCGGTCAAGTTAAGCTAAATTGACATTAGCCGTGCTCTTCCCACCCTTCCTCTTATCCATTTCCCGAAACCCTTCTTGTTTTCTCGCGATATACCCCAATAGGGGATGCTATAGTCTCACTGGCTTTAAGCAGTTTATTAAAAAATGAAATAAATATGTTTGTATTTCCGTATAATATAAGTGTAAAAATAAGTATCCATATTTATAAAGGAAAAGATTTAATTTTTTTTTTATTTAAATATTCAATTGCAGCTTACTCAAAATCTCTAATTTTGGGCTTATATACAGGTACTCATTTCAATTTGCAACATACGAGACAACATTTTTTCATAAAAGATATCCCACTATTTTGAAGGTCACATTTATTTCAATAAAGTTTACAATTCCCTCTGTCCTTTGATTCTTCTGGAGAGAATCCGCCTGTAATAATTGAATGTTAATGAAGCATACGCTCAAGTATTATCCACCACCCGGTGTGGGAGGTATTCCTGTACGTGACTTTCCTTGTAGTGCCTCTTCTCGAAGTCTATGTACTGTTCTATATGGTCCTCTGACATGGAAAAAATCCAATGTTTAAAAATGTTGTTTTTTTTTATGTTCACCCCGTGAATACATGATTTGATAATGATATAATTTTCGGTCGGAGGACGAGAATATAAACACAAAAAAGCGTTTTATTTGTGGATAAAAAAGATAAACAAATTCTAATTTAAAGAAATCGAACGGTTCGGTGTAATGATTATTTTTTTCTTCTATGTGGCATGGTAACCTGAACACCATCATTAACAAATTGTGAATATTATATAGGATCAGCTTCAAAATATCATGGACAGATAGGGTAAACAATTTAAAAGTTGATATTCATTCTAAACTCATAGAAAAGTCAATAGATGTCCCATATAAATTAAAATCGGACAGGTATATCCGAGACGCCATCCATACTATAAATAAATTCAGTTAGAACCTTGCAATCATACAAAAAAATAGCAGATGAAAAAATATGGAAACTAATTGACGAAGATAATAGTAGTTCTTAAATTGAGGTATGATATCGATAAAAAGAACGGAAAATAATTAGACGATCGCTCAGCGGTTAAAGTTCTAATCCTAAGTCCCCGCGTTCTATTACCAGATGGAACTGTTAACTGTCTTTTTCTGTTTCGTATTTCATTAGAGATTTATTAACATGATTAAAAAAAATAATAAACTTCTTCGTCGAATGACCAAAAATCGTGAAATTGTTGTAGCTGTAAAAGGAAGAATAGTTCTCAATATCTTGTATTATTTATTTGATTACACATCCATAATGGCTTTTACATGGATTTAAAAAAAGAATAAAATGAGCTATCAAAATACATAGGTAGTTTTCCTTCATTCACCCTTCTTTCAATATCCCTATCCCATCCCTATCCCATCTCTCGTAAACATACTTCCAAAATATACAAACTCATCGACCTGATTCAAGTATTCATCATTCACAACTATATTACACACTGTTTTCGTACTCTCTCTTTCAACCACCATGACTTAAGACTTACTTACATTAATCATTGGCTCATTCTTCATACATACTTCGTTCATCTTAGATACGAGGAACTGTAGATCTTTGGTACTGTTCGTAACCAGCACCGCATCATCAGCATACAAGAGGCAACATATTTTTTTTTTTATGCAATACGAGACAATACACCGAGTGTGTGTTTAAAAACAAAGTTAAAGTAGACTCCAATACCTCATTGAAAAATTGTTCAAGACTGGTTGACGGTACGATGGGGCATATAAATTGTTCATTACATCAGCTTAATTGGGCTCCCCAGTAAGGCCCTGAGCACGCACGACCCCTGTGCCTGTAAAGGAGATGTGTGGGGACGAATACAATACTCCGGAGCCACAATCATATACGCCGGGACCACCACTACACTCCCCACATCTACCGCTGAAGTGTTTTTTTTTTTTTAATTATACTCTGTTATTACATCTCGCACATATTTACTTGTAAAAAATCACTCTTAACCTTTTTATGCGACAACAAAATTGAATACAGCTTGACACGGAAAACTTTACATGAAGGGGGAACAAAGACGCCATTTATTTTGTTAATTAGCTGTCAAAATATATTCAATTTGGTTCATTTAAACTAATTTGATTTCAATTTCATGATAGAAACGTTTTAACTAATCTTGCAAATATTAATACTAACTGAAGTACCCGGCGTTGGCCGGAATTATGAAAGGTTTGGAACAAAGTTTTGAGGCTGTAAAGTGTTGCCCCCACACCCACCCCAACCCAGTAATTTTCCTCTTATTTTGAGTGTGATATATATAAAAAATTTAAAATTATCAAATTCAGAATAAATCCGTAGATTTGTAGAAAAAGCAAACAGATATTCTTCTTTATATATATATATATATATATATATAGATAGATAGATAGAAGATAGATTGAGAAAAAAATCGGAAAAACCTGTATTAGCCATTGGCGTGCAGTCCATAAAGGCTGAAAAGGTGTGCCTAACCTAAGAAAAATGAATCATAAAAAAATACTAAAAGTGTAATAAAAAATATGAAAAATTCTGATCGACACTTTTTTCCGTTTATTTGGTAAGGAACTTGTACGCTCATTTATTCAGTTGGCCACAACAATCAACGGAAAATGAAAATAAAATCTCCGTTTTCAATAAGTATTTAGATAACTTTTCTATAGCGCCGTTTAGCGATTAAAATCGCGTTAAGGGCGCTTCAAATTTTGTTACAGTTGGTAGCCCTTTTTAAAAAGTTTTTTTTATGATTGAAGGACAAATTGAAGGACATTCCAAGAATTTAGATTCAGCACATTAAAAACTCTACCTCAAATTTTTTTAAGCATCCATACGAGAGGGTTCAACCAGTCTGTTCGACGCATTAGACTTGGCTGACCTGAGCGTGAGTTGTCTCTGAGTGCAATGGATAATATTTAATACCTGAACTTGAAACACTACACACATTCTACCTATGGTCATAGAAAAATGTACGCCACTGATATTGGGGTATGGTGTACGCTGGTACGTAACGGGTAGTGAGGTTTGAAATGGCTTAAATCATGTTTAAGGACAACACCTGAATATCCAGGTAATTCTCAACCTTCCGCTACCCCATCTCTTTTCGCACATAAAAAACTACAAATCCCAGTGAGAGGGTATAATGTAATAAAGTGCTTGCAAGAAAAATAATCCATCTCCAAAAAATGTGCCGCTCTGGGAAACGAACCCGCATCCCCCGACACAAGACTAATGCGTAAATCGTAGACCATTACGCTACGGAGTTAGTTTTCGGCTTATGGAACGGGCAATGCGGTCAATCGGGTAACCATGCGTTGAATTTGCGGAGATAATGGCATTTTTCTCAAAATAATTAAAAAAAATTCAATGTATTCAACGTTTTTTAACTTCATTTTACTTTGTTTTGGAATAGAAATGTATCGCCCAGATATCTTTAAACTAAAATATTAGGTTTTTTTTAAGTAATATTTTCAGAGAAATTCGAAATGATATCTACTTTTATTACTTAGAATAAGCTCAGGAAACAGGTATAAATCTGTTGATATGTCCTATTTCAGAATCTCATTTGTCCTCGGGATGGTTTTCTCACGGAAACGGTGCTATAAAAATAATCTGATTGTAAAAATTGTAACCATTAGAATTACTATGGAAAACGGTCAAGCGATGTGATGAGGACAGTTTATGTTCAAATCATTAAAAAAAAATTAACTGGGATGCAATATATTTGAAAACAAAACACATAATCTTAGTATCCCCTAATTTTGTATGATTTTTGTTTTCCCAACCGTCTGGAGACAGTTAGACTATGGCATTCCCAATTGGGGTATGTTATGAGGCTGGAGATAGTTGGGAGGAGAAGTAGATGAGAGGGGGAAGGTGGGAAAGTGGAAAAGTACCTAGCTCTGCAATTATGCTCACCAAACACGGCTAAAGTCATTTCAAGTTTCGATTAGGAATAGTGGTCTTTCACCAGAGCGATGCTGAAAGTATCTACCACTTTGGAACGTGCCGCAAATATACTATATATTTATTTCATTTTAATGCATTCTGAAATAACACAAATTAATCAAATAAAATTTATTTGCGCGTGCTGAGATTTTTAACCCGCGACTTCCAGATTCGTAGCCAAGGATCGTAACCACATATTATTAATTATTATTATTTATCCTAGAAGTTGATTGCTGTATTACAAACGTGTATTACCATTGTAGTATGTTCTATACCCACACTTATTTTATTCCATTATACAACAACACAATTGTTTTTTTTTTGTTAAAAAATTTTATGCATCTAATATTTATTAAAAAGTACTGCTACTAATTCTTCTTTCCTGTACAACTGATTCTAATTTAATAAAATGTTATTGTATGTAAAAGCCTATAAGGAGTTGCAAGAAAACAAAATAAAATAAATACAATATAATATAAACGTATGATTTTTTCTTAAACCACTTCATTTTAATATAATAATCTCGACCGGTTTCAGGTGTACCCTTCCCTCATCAGGAATATAATCCAAGTGAAGTGGTTCAAAATAAATTGATACGTTTGTATTATATTATGACAAAACACAAAGGTAATGCTTTTTACGAATATGTAAAATAAATACATTTACTACGAATTTTACTACAGAACCAGATAATGAGGGAAACGTGGTCACACCACAATCTTCTCAACACACTGGTGATAGTTGGTGAACAGTGTTCAGAAGATCCCATACAAGACGTTTTGAAAGATGATCACGGAGAGTATGTGAGGATATTTTCCGATTAGCGCCCGGCGCGGCCCGGCCCTATCCCCGGCTGGCCCTAGGTACCGTGGCTCGCCCCTTGAATACACAATCAGCCAGCTGCCAGGGAGTGGTGCAACACTCCTATACATATCTGCCATTTGAAAGCACCTGCGCTTGTTTAAGGATCAGGAAGATTTCAGGAATGTTATTCCACTATTCTGTGTTGTTCAGATATCACCAAGATTGGGTGAATGTCATTCTTCTATCTCGAGCTTGTGTAAGAATCGCGTAGATTGCAAGAATGTCATTTTACTATTCTGAGCTAGTTTAAGAATGACCAAGATTGCAGGAATGTCATTCTTCTATTCTGAGTTGGTTTAAGAATCACGTAGATTGCACATTGATTGAAAGTGAATGAAGCAAGAAGTGTATGCCAAGATCGAGTTGTTTGGCGGTCCGTCCTCTCTGCCTCCCCCTGCGGGGAAACGGAGTGATGGTTTGTTAGTTAGTTAGTTTAGATTGCAAGAATGTCATTCTACTATTCTGAGCTGGTTTAAGAATCACCAAAATTTCGGGAATGTCATTCGACTATTCTCAGCTTTTTATGGATCAGGAAGACTGCAAGAATCCTATTCTACTATTCTGTAGCTTTAATACCAAGATGTCAGGAATAGCATTAGACTATTCTCTATTTTTTTAAGGATCGGGAAGATTACAGGAATTTTATTCTACAGTTTTGTGTCCTCCGCAAAGTGACAACTAGTCAGGTTTTTGTCAAAATCAACAGATTTACAGACATCTTGTGGGTGGTAAAACAAGGAACTAACAAATAATTTTTTTTTAGACGTTATCCATAGAATATTATCGATACTGTACGCTACTGACTCACATACAAGTTTGTAAATATATATTGAATGAACGTATGAACTTAAGAGGAACGGCTGCGCTGCCTGATTCATACATAACTTAATGTTGGATTTTAGGCCAAAATACCCATCCAAACTGAATGATACATTTTTTTAAGGAAAAGTTTAGTAAATATCTAGTACCGATGAGAAGTATTTTATTTATTTTTGTTTTAAATTATGAAGTATATGCAATGAAAAAAAAACAATTTTCATAATTTTTACAGGCAAATTTGCAGTGTTTTTTTTTTAATTATCACATTTGCTATGAAAATATGATTACGTAAATAAAAATATAAAAACAGATCATTTAAAAAAAAAAAAACGTTTTTTTTGGGTCAACATTTTAAATTATGTACGCCAAATTTATGTTCAAATGTAAATTGGTCGTTTTTAATTTAATTTATAGTCCACCATAATGTTTACTTTATTTATTTATTTTTATATTTCGTTGAATTTTCAAAGCAGACGTGGTATAATTTATTTTTAATCGCCGTTAGCCCACAAATAATTGTTATGGGTGCCCCTAAAATCGCGAAAAATTAATTCCTTTAATGACCTATATTTCATAATGTAAAACAAAAATAAATAAATTACTTCTAATCCTTACTAGATATTTACTCTACTTTTTGATGAAAAATAATGTATAATTATGTGTAGGTTAATATTTTGGCCTCAAATAGAAAATTAAGTTTTGAATGACAACAATTACATATTTATAATTTCTTCAAAAGATTGGTATTCACTTTGTGGCGTATTTAAATACAAAGTCATTTTTAATTCATTTATTAATTACATATTTGCTTATTAATAATAATTACTCTGCGAATTAACAACAAAATTTTTCCCATCCTTCTTAGAACTACTCAGCCACTAACCGGTTAATATAATACACGTACATTATTAAATTTAAACATGTACATGGATTATATTGACCGGCTAGTGGCCAAGTGGTCGAAAGAAGTGTGGGAAAAATATGTTATAAATTCTAATGACATCTGTGTTTTATAACTCCTATAAAATAGTACACCGTTATAATAATTAGTGTTAATAATTTAGAAAGCCGGCGCAGTATATATAAATTTCGAAGATATATCAAGAAACCGTACCCCGAGGCTTGCATGTGAAACAAACGGATAAAGAAGAACAAAGCAAAGAAATAAATTATCCGATAAGGGCTGCGAAGGGAAGGGCTGCGAAGATGACAGGCAGAGGGAGAGAACCACGCATGATTCGGTTATACTCGTACGTACCTTAGATACCGGTACTGGTAGGTCGGCATATATAAACGTAATGACAAATATTAAGAAAATGTAATGGACATGCGCCTGAAGTATTATGTGAGAAAGAGGGCATGAAAGCAAAACAACTGAGATATATAAAGAGTTTGCATGATTGTCAGGTTTCTCTTCATTATCACCTGCCACCCGAAATAATGCGTTGTGTTAATTAACCAACTAACTAACTAACCATCAATCCGTTTCCCCGCAGGGGTAGGCAGAGAGGACGCACCGCCAAACAACTTGATCTTGGCATACACTTCTTGCTTTATTTATATTCATACATCGTCTCATACATTCTCTTCTATTATTCCGACTTCTGACATGGACCGACTTAAGTATTTGATTCACTTGATCGTGCCATGTCTTCCTCGGGCGTCCCCTTCTTCTTCTTCCATTCACATATATTCTCTTACACCCCTTTCTTCGTTCATTCGCTCTACATGCCCAAACCATCTAAGCGTTCCTTTCTTAATCTTGCTCATGACGCTTACATCAGCTTTGCATTCTTTACGAATCTCAATATTTTTCACACGATCGTACATGGTTTTACCACGCATTCGCCATCTCATAATAATGCATTGTGTTAATTGCTATTATTCTGTCATCCTAAAATCACAGTAAAACATTAATGCATAGGGTCGTTCTGCATAAAGCAGAGACTTTACAGAAAGATACACTTTAATTGTTTTTTTTTTCAATCAATAAAGATGTTCAAACTAAAATACCAGTATACTCGTATTTCGT
This sequence comes from Halesus radiatus, assembly GCA_022606495.2. Taxonomy (NCBI): domain Eukaryota; kingdom Metazoa; phylum Arthropoda; class Insecta; order Trichoptera; family Limnephilidae; genus Halesus; species Halesus radiatus. Next base: position 42,127 of record JAHDVE020003555.1, read on the forward strand.
ATTGTTCTAAATTTAGTTTTCATTTTTTAAATAATTTTTAAAATTTCAATTTTTCAAAGGCCGCCAAAACGCTCCAAATCTATGTCCGATCGGTTTTGATCAGTTTTGAGGTTAGAATGTCAAATGCCAAAACAAGGATGAGCTTTACCATGCGTAATTGTATATTATATTCATGGTAAACCATAACTAAACATAAATGATAAAATTATATACCTTTTTAGAAACTTTAACTCAAAGAATAATAATAGTATTGACCATTAGCATTATCATAATATAAGTATTGATAATTGGTTTGCTCATAAGTACTCTAATTTCTTACATGAATAATAGTTGTTTATATTGAACAACAATTATAGATATAATTTCTTCAAACGAGTGGTATTCACTTTGCGGCGTCATTATTAATGAATTAATTTATAATATACTTTGTTTACATCACTTTATAAATTTACATAAACATCTACATTAGAAACTTCTATCATTATTATTATTTTATCTTTTAGAAACCAATAATTCATTTGATATTAATAAAGGTTTAAAATTGTTACATACAAATACTACTCGTTTAGAATTAGATAAATTCGAAATTTTAGAAATAAAAAAAGCGTTAATAGTGAATTAAATTTAATAAATAATCAAATATTTCTTTTTAAATAGCTGTCCCTTGAATTTATATTCATCTAAATATTAATAATAATTATAATAATTTCTTTTTTAATTTCTAATATAATTTTTTTATTTAATGTTTTATAATTATTTTTTATTACCATTTTTGATTAATTACTTACCTACTTTAATCAATTTTTTTTATGTTTATAATTTGTCTATTCTTAAAATATTATGTTCTCATTTTTGTCATTTGTCTATACTTGAAATTGTTTTTAGTATTAATATATTCCTGATGATGACAGCATTGCTTTCGAAGCATTTAAATGTTTATGTATATTTATAAAGTGGTGTAAACAAAACTTGTTTTTTTAAATTAATTAATTAACAATTACAGAGCTTAGTCACCCAAATTAAGTTAAAATTTTGCAAAACTAAAAAAAAATACATATTTACAATACAAAACAAAATCTAAAAATAAAAATTTTCATACTAATCCAAAAACAGAATACCCACGTGACGTCAGATGTTCTAAATGCAATGGTACCAATATAACATTATGTTTTTATGAGCTGATTTTTTATTCACTTTTAAAAAAAGATTTATAAATTCTACGTATTATATATAATAAAAGTTATGTATTTAGATTCGGCGTTTGCAGATCTATATGAATATATATTTTTAAGGTTATTATATTTTTCACTGGAGTTCCTTATTGTAGAGCGAGTGGATGGAGAAAGGAGAAAGGGAGTCAGAAGAATATCTGATGCATAAGCGAAAAGGAATTGTGGGATACCCGAGGAAGACATAGTATAATCTGGCGAATCAACCACTTGTGTAGGGTCATGTCAAGAGCCGGTACATGAGGCGATGTATGAATGTAATTTAAGCAAGTAGTATGTACGTGCCAAGACAAAATTGTATGGCGGTCCATCCTCTCTCCTTTCCTCCCTCAACCACTAGAAGACAGTGGAACTATGGCATCCCCAATAGGGGTATACCATATAGTGAGGTGAAAGGGAGTGAGGTAGAGGAACGGTTAGGAATTGTGTCAATGGTAGAAAAGCACGAGCTCGCTCCATGAATTGTAATTTGTTTCAGTTTTTCGTACACATAATAAAATGAATTATTTACACCGCAAAGACTATTCCCATTTTTCTTGTAAAGTTTCAACGAGCACTAAAGTCGGTTTTTTCCCTGGTAAGTGTTTATATTGAAATTTATTATTATTTGTATTACAAATTATCAAATATGAATCAACTCTCAGCCTCTCAGTGTGATTATGGATGTTGACATGAAGAAAAATATTATTGCATATTATTTTACGCAATATTTATATGTATCTTCTATGGTAGTGGTTCCCAAAGTATGCACCGCGGCGCCCTGCGAAGCCGCCGCGGCGCCGATAAGCCGGGTTTTCGGCACGTTCTGTGATGAAATCTAAGCGTCGCTCGATTTAAAAATTGACACAGGGAACCTTTGGAAAATTTGAATTTAGCAAGGACGAGGGGAATCGAAACACTTTGGGAACCACTATCCTACGTTGTAAATCTCTTCAAGACCCTCACCCCTTTGGAAAGCCTTAATAGAAAATTTCACAAAATGCATATTTTTGAACACAAGCGCAGTAAAGTACATACCTGAGCCAATAGGACTAAGCCAACCGTAATTTGGGATTACTATGAGGTATACGGAACTAATAGGGGTGGAGAAAGCGAGAGGAAAATCAGCAATATACTAGATATAAGAATATGGTACCTACTATAAGAATATTTTCTTGATTTTTTTATTAAAAACAAAAATCATTTAAAAATATAATTTCTAATACAAATTTATTATTTAATATTTCATAATAATTGTTTTCAGTGTAAATTCTCAATTTAATGCTTGAATTTATTTTTCTTTGTTATTCCCTAATTTAAATCATAATTTGACATGTACGATCGAGTATGTTCGTAATACGTAATATTATTAACTTATGTTACCTGCATATTTCAGTCAACCAGACCAAACCTAACTTAACCTACTCCAACCTAACCTAAAATTACCTAACGTAACCAAACCAAAACTAAACCTATTTTAACGCCTTGAAGCAAGTGGTATCAAAAATAACCCCCTTTTTTATCTTTTGCTGTATGGTGGGATGTAATTTATACCACTTCGAAAAATTAAAACCACTTGAAACGCAGCAGTTTAAATTATGTCCCGCCCACTCCAACGGCTTACTATATCGGCCAATAGATGGTACATACATACTTTTTGAAGTTTTAGAAATTTTGTGAAACACAAGCATTTTTTTGTATCAAATCTTGTGCCTCAAAGGGTTTTAAGCTAAGCCTTAAGGTTATCATAAACTAAGACATAATATTATGGGATATGTGAAAAATTAATGTAGACTAACGTTTTGCCCGTTGCACCCAATGGAAGTGATTAAAGTTTCTCATTATTTCCAAATACTTATGCTTGCAAATTGCTACTTGAATTAAGTTTTCTTTATTATTCCCTAATTTAAATCATTATATGACACCTATGATTTAATATTGTCGTAAAACACAGTATTATTAATTTAAGTTACCCGCACATTTCAGTCACCCTGACCGAACCTAGCCTAATCAAACCTAACCTAACCAAAACAAATTAAACTAAACAAAACCATACCAAACTATACCAAACCAAAGCAAAGCAAACCTAACCTAGCCCTTAATTATGTTAACCTAACCATCGTTGAGATTTTTTTTTTTATTGTGCTATTACTTTCTATTAAATAAAATAAAAATAAAAAATAAAAATAAATTTAAAGAAAGACAAACAATCACAGGTTATTGAATAACCTGACAATGTTTGAAAACCTCCTATTACCATCACAGTAAGAGGAAGATGTTGCTTGTATCACGATGGAGGACACGAGCCAGCCGATGAATTGAACTCACGACGCCTGGGTGAGACCCAAACGCGATGCGAATTCAGCCACTGACCGGTCTATTGCTACCGGTTTGCCACTTAAATTAATTTTTCGTCGTTATTCCCTAATTTAATCTACGATTGAATAACTCGCATATTTCAGTCTACCTTACCGAACCGAACCAAACCTAACCTTATCTAACCTAATCTAACCTATCCTAACCTAACCTAACCTAACATAACCTAACCTAACCTAACATAACCGAACCTAACCTAACCTAACCTAACCTAACCCAGTCCAACCTAACCTAATAAACTATAAAAAAATCTATATTTACCTCACCTAACCTAACCAGTCCACAACAAATCAAGCCAAATCTAACCTAACCTACCACATAATGTTCTAACCACCGTTAAGGCAATTTTTTACCAAACAGCGCTAAAAAATCCTTTGATTTATTGGAAACAAAATAAACAATAGTAATAAAATACATTCTTTAGATTTAAATAAACAAATAGCACACATTTCAAAAATAAATTTTGTGATGTCTGTTATAATACAATTTATTTAGTTACTGGATTAAAAAATATATATTTTCATTTTCATAGGTACTTACTTCATTTCCAAATATGAAAAGTTCACGTAGGTATGTACCTGCGTAATCACAATTAAATCGTATGCAAGAATTATATTTTTTTAATCGCCTAACAGTAAACCTTTCCTATTCTGCAATCTATTTCATCGAATCAGAACGAATCTCTCTTTGATATTACACTTACTCTATTTCCATACTATTTCAATTAATTTCTACTCGGGGAGCTTAAAGAGACACTGCAAATCTGTCAACAAAATGACGTACGAATATTCTTAATCTTAATTATTTATTTATTGGTTATATGTATAATTCGTAGAACTCAATTTGATTTATTTGTTTTTACTTGTTTTTAATAATAAAATTAATTTTAATAAAAAAAATTAAATTAAAATGGAGTTCTACAAAGTTATTTGATTATTTATGAGTCTATCAAATAAATTTAAAGAAAAGACCAATTCTTAAATTATTCCCAATAAACAAAGTACACACACTTACCGGTCAGCAGGTACCTGCTGATCTCCCACCCTTGGCCCTCCACTCGCCTGTTTTTATCAATCTATAACACATGTGTATCTTAGTTCATAGTTTAGTTGTTTACTGCCCTGAAGAAGCTACGGCAGTAGCGAAACCCGGTCGGCTAAAGTATAAAATAAAAGTGATGTAAACAAGGTTATTGTTTTATTTTTAAATTACAAGTTATTTACTTCAATAACTTATTTTTGATATACAAAATAATGATTGGCCATCAACAGCTAAATTTCTTAAGAAAATGGAATATTGCAGCACAAGCACACACGTGAGACGACGAAATGGAATCAATTTAAACTTGCCTTTGGAGGAAAAATCTAAAGTTAAAAGTCGTTGATGTGCGGAGTAAAGACGATATTTGGAAAATTACCAGAGGAAATTCAATTAGAAGGCAATAAAAAATTAGGCTCCTAATATATATAATTAAATTATACTAAAAATATTAATAAAAATACATGCGTATTTAAGGATTGTATTGGGACATATGAATGCATCTATGTACTATTTTAAAACAATAATAAATATGAATATTCACATAAAAATCAAAATAAAATAAACATTGGAAAATCAAGGTTTAACTTAACAATTTGACCGCAGTAAAAAAATATTAACGCGTGTTTTCTGACACGTGACTGTAACTACGTTCTCGCAACCCGGCGGTCAGGTGCTCAGTTAGGAAGGCTGGGTAGATAGGGGGGTGGGGGTGGCCAGGTAGACAGAGAGGTAGGCGGCGCGTGGGGAGGGCCTTCACCAATTAGCTGATTGGAGCGCCAGGACCGCCACAATCAATTCCCACGAGCGAGTCGAGGAATGTGATACCACCACCCCCCGCACCGTCCACAAAACCTGTTCAACAGCAGCGGAATTGGCACCGGGAAAGTGGAAAATATTATACATTATCAGGATGCAGGGTGCAATACTGCGGATATCATAATGTAATCTAGGACCTTTGATCCGATTAAATGTGTTAATAACTCGGTTACATGATGAATTTACGCAAGCGAAATATAGATATAAAAGTTATAATAAATTATGTCTCTTATGATAATATAAGTAAATATGATTCACTGTAAATAATATTTTTTACAAAACTGAAGCTCTGCAAATTAAAGACAATTACAAAAAATATGTGATTTTAATTTTAAAAACCTCTTTCCACTTCTTTACTTCAGACTGGACCGGTTTCACCTTACAGCGGGCGTATTTAACACTGGTATAATTTAAACTGAATCTGTGGGATATACAGTTTGCCCCACCTAATATTGTGCCTTTATTACTGAGATATTTGTTTTATTGCTGACGGGAGGGCTTTAAAATTATATTTGAAACTATTTTCGAGTTGGTTTATTACCTTTTGGAAGATGGATTACATTGTGTTGGTGAATGAATCTATTGTTTAATTTTTGTGTTTATATAGTGCCTATTGTGCCAGCTTCGTTTTAAACAATTTCTTTTTTTTTTCTATGATCTCCGTCTTGTTTGCTAAATGAGGTTTATGGATTACATCGTGAGGGAATTGCAAGATTGCCCAACTGATAAAAATTCAGGGGTTCGTCTAAAACTGACGAAAGACGTATTAGATGAGTGACTCCATTGGAATTCCTTTGGGAAGGTCCGAACAGTCTGCAAGGAAAATATCACCCAATTATATCAACCTCAAATGAAGGAGGGCACCAGAAAGAGAAATAAAACTGGATACTCATAAATGAAACGACTGTATGACCGATGTATACTACGAAAAAGACGGCATGAGAGAGCGGGAAGAATGGACTATAAAAGAGTGTGAACGCTTTTCCATTATATCTTCATCACCTGTTAAACTCGAGATAATATTTTTTTAATTACACACTATTGCCTATAATTCCGCCATCCCAATTCATAGTGTAACTAACGCAGTGAAGACATTAAACGGACATAACAATAAATTAGAGACAGATCGAAATTTAATATTTAAAGTCAATGTAAATGCTTTCAAATAAATAACAATGTAATTTTCATATGTTGAGATCCAACAGATTATTTTTGTTTTCTATGAGTGCCTTGTGAGCAGTGGCGTACACAGAGTTTGGGTAGGCAGTGGGAAAAACAGCAAAATAACTGATATTACAAAATATTATCCCAGACAACTCCCTCGGTGCAAGTTTTCGCTTAGTGTGACTAAGCTGGTGGTTCTAGCCGGTATTGGTTATGTATTACCTACGCTACATCAAATATCCAAATAACCACTTTATTTATGCATATTAACAGTCAAATGAATATGTAAAATGTCCGTATTTTTTCCGCTGAATAACCACATAAAATATTTTGAAAGAAAGGCAACATAATATTATCATTAATCCGTTAGTAAACAGTTAACACTGATTTGCTGACGTTACCGTTATCGAAAGGCACTGCCTTTTAGACACTAACACAAACGTATCATTCCTTCTACCTTTTTATATATATTTTTTTTATATGAATGCCATACTAGAGTCCCAACTGCTCCCAACCGTCTGGATCCAGTGAGACTATGGCATTCCCAATCGGGGAATGTTGTGAGGCTGGAGGTATTGGGGAGGGGAAGGAGAAAGGGAATAGGAAGGTGGGGAAATACCTGGCTATTTGGATCTGGTCACCAAACACGGATAAAACCATTTCAAGAAACGTTTCAATTCTTAATGTTGATCTTTGAAAGTATCTTCCACTCTGAAACGTGCGCAACTATACTATATATTATTTTTAAATGAATTAATTGTGAAACAGCACAAATTAATTAAATAAAATACGTATTTTTCAATAATACTTAGTTCCTGCCGTTAACACCTAGAAGAGCGGTCGATGAAGCGCGCTATGTGCTACAAATGACAACTGATATTCCGCGTGTATTTTCAAAAGTGTAGATTGATTTCTTTATATAATAATTTTAATACTTTTCATATTTCTATGCGAGTGGGGTAGGGCAGGCAGTGCTTATTTGCATATATGTATGGCACGCCTCTGCTTGTGAGTCCTCTGTGAGAACAATGTAATGTTAACAAGGTATCCATAATGTAACAGAACGCTCTCATGTGATCATGTCGTTTTGCATTGATTCGAGGCAAAGGATAAGATCTATTGTAGATCAATGATTAATTAAGTTAAATAAACAGGTAACCTATCTTCGGTGCTTTGTATATTTTCATATTCTTGAAATAAGCATTCAAGAAAACAGCACATAGTTTAAATAATTTCGTAAATTAAAAAAATATATAATAAGGAAATGACTTTCAGTAGCACAGCGGGAGCGCTATTCTGGTTCTTTTAAAGGAAGATTCCTTATCGTTTTCCTTAGGCTTAAAGCCTTCTTGATTAACAACGGAATTCCGGAGATACATAGTGAAAAGAACCTAAACAAATTGTTAAGAGATTATCTGAAAACACAAATTAATGAAATATCTTCAAGTGACCCTAGGTTTTTGAACCAATTTTTTTTTTAAATTACATTATATTATAATACATTTTAATACTTTTTTTTTTAATATCATAAATACGTATTTTAAAGTAGTATTACGTTTTGTAAAAAGACACCGACCTCGCTTGATAGTAATGACCTTTTTGTCACTAATTCTTAAAGATACATTTTCCGCCGTAGTTAATCTATGCCAAAAGTTCTTTTTTTTATGTAGTAATAATATTATCTATTAAAAGAAGACATTTGTAATAACTCACCAGTCAAATTAATACGTACGAGTATAATTGAATGCTATCAATTTCATATGATTATCACACCATTTTTAAGATTGTTAATTACAGAATACAAATTTTCTACTTTTCATCACTACCAGGTAATTTATTTTTATGTACGTATAACAGAAAAAAATCTTTAAAATGATTATTTACGACCTATATATGCAGGGTGTTGGGGGACGGACTATTTAAACAAAATGAAATTCACTGGAGACAAAAATTTCATTTACTTTTTTTTCTCCAAATGTCCTCAGGAGTCACTGGTTAAAGTTTGTCGGGTACGTGCTGTTACACCCAGTGTATGAATTCTTATTTTTTTATATGAATACCGCACAAGAGTCCCAACTGCTCCCAAACCGTCTGGAGCCAGTGAGCATGGCATTCCCAATTGGAGAATGTTGTGTGGCTGAAGGTATTGGGGATGAGAAGGGGAAGGGGAAGAGGAAGGTGGGGAAATACCTGGCTATTCAGATCTGGTCACCAAACACGGGTAAAATGTATGATTATTACCTCCCTTAAACTTATTGTTGTTAAATATATGAATAAAAGAAGTTATTAAGGATTTTTTGGTGAAAATGTTGGACAAGAATTCCTGGAAAACTACCTGGAGTCAGTTTGCAGGATAATGACATACCCACGTGGGCTTCAGCATTCAGCCTTGCAGAATGGAGCGATGCGGGGAAGATAATGGGGAAGCGGAAGGTTTGGAAGCATCTTCTTTCCCTCCCCACTCCTTTCAGTCTCACGACATACCCCAAATGGGGGCCCCACTGACTCCGGATAGCTGGGAGCAGTTGGGTTCTTGTACGGTACTCATATGAAGAAAGGAAACTCCGATCACAAGTATTTTATTTATTTAACATTGCGTCATGGTTGTGCTTTATTAAATCATTAAAGTTGCTTTTTGATTAATTCATTTTATACATAAGTTAAAAATAATCATTCTTAGTACGGTATTCCCATCACATTGTCCTCAGTGAGTACTAAGACGCGAATAAAATGTTTCCATTCTATCTTAAACTTATGCTTAAGTTCTGGTTTTGATGTTAAGAAATATACCTACGATTTAAGTAAGATAACGCCAGAGAGATAAGCCACGGGTGTTGGCTTACGGGGAGTTAGGCGAACTCTCTCATAAGTAATACCTACCTTCGCATGTCTCTTGTCAAAATTGGCAAAGTTTTTCGTTTTAAAACTACCCTTCCATCCTTCCCGCTATTATCCCCCCTCGCTCCACAACGCCTACCCGGGGTCCTGATGATCCTGTTATGGTGACTGTCAACATTTTGCTTAATAAATCAGTAAATGTAATTTTTTTTTTTTAGTTTTACCAGGAGAAATTCCATAGATAATTGGTCGGTGTTGACAGCGTAAAAAATATTCTGTATCGAATTGTCTGGAATAAATAACCAATTAGACAGGGAACATACAAATGTAACTAAAAATAAAAATATTTTGAAATAACGAATATAATGATGAAATTTAATGAGATTATAGACGTTACATCTGAATATGTCAGAAGAATGTGACGGATCGTTCCATTTTTAAATAACTGGCCCTAATGGTGATTTATCGATAATTTAAACAACAATGGTAACGTGAAAAAAACATAAAGTTATACTTTTTATTTATGTGTAAGAAACAAACAGCTTTTAATACAGATTTATATAAAAGGAAGTTTTACGAAAGGTAAGCCAACAAAGTTTCTTATGCTAAAAGTGGTTAAGTAAATATGTTTTATAACAAACAAAAAAATAAGAAGGAAAGGAGGAGAGGAAGAGGAAGACAGGATCGGGATAGGAGACGCTCTCGATACATTTTAAACGCGCGCATCAATTTGTGGTCGTACGTATTACTGCGGTTCGATATTTTGAAAGGGTATTGTGAAGAATGTCGATATTGTGAAATTGTGCGTTATATAGCGCGCAAATACGAAAAATTGAAGAATTTATCCTAAGATTGGTTCTGAGGCGCTATTGTGTATATAATATCAAAGCGGGTTCCACTATGAGCACGTGAGAACGGTGCGCGGTGATCGGATTCCATAGTTTTCCGATCTTTCGGCGTTAGAGCGTTGGCACTACTCTTACCCCAACAAAGTGGAACCAATTTTTTCGCTTCGTGTCTCATCTAAATATCAATCAAGACAAAACGCATTTCTCCGCGACCGGGGACGGACGGGCTCGCGCGTGTAATATTGAATATGTATTTTGTATATATTTGATGCGGACACAGTACTCACACAGATTTATTGCTTGCATACTGCATATTTCAAACTTGTTTTGCGACTTCAGAATAGAAAATTGGAGTGATATTAAAAGATATTTCTTACTCATATACTGAAAAATTTTTCAATTATATTTTATTTATAAAACAAACATATTCTGGTAAAATTAAGTTCCATTAAAAACTTCAGATATTCAAATCGGATCAACGTTTTTACGATTCCGTGAGATATTCAACGAATTTAAAGTCTTGGATATAAATATAATATAGCAAAAAAATCATTACTTCAAATCCATAAAGAAAACCTAAAATAAGAGTCATTGAGCACCAGGCCGAGAACCACAGGACAAATAATAATCCCTAAACTTAATACAACAACAGCTCAACACCGTTACACATATTCTGCCATCAAATGTTTTAACGAACTTCCCAAAGATGTACAAACTGAAATAAATTCTGAAATTTATAAGAAAAAACTTAAAATACATTTTACAAGAAACTCGTTTTATTTTTAAATTATAAGTTCACTTGGAAAAAAATGTATATATGTCTATATACATGCATTATATAGATATATTTTATTTCTAAAAATTAAATTTAAAAATTAGTGTATGGACACCAGAATATCATGTTCATGGTTCTCTTGAAATTAATTAAATGTATTACAAACCATAATAGTACTCCCTCTCTAAACACGGAATTTCTCAATTAGGGAAGTATCAATTTAAAGAAAGAAACTAAAAGGATTTTTTAAATAAATAAATAAAGATTTTTAGTACTTACGTACCTACCCTTATTACCATGTAAACAATGTTTTTAATTATACATAATAAATATCTTTTAATAAAATTGTTGTCGCTTTGTCACTAAAAAGAATAAACGGGGGTAAACAAGACAACTCTATTTCTCAGTGACGTTTCCCACGAATATCACTGTCGGAAGTGCATATAATATTTACACTAATACACGCAAACCTAAGTATGTATTAGTGGCATCAACTCTAAATGTGGTTCCTATACGTCGAAGCCTATTATTACGTAAAATAGTATTATAACACCGAAGATAAAAACTCGTAGGAGTGTGTTGTAGGCGTGTCTGCGTACCCAAAGAATTCCCAATGTTATCATTACTTCTGTTGAAATCGATCAAATATTTTCAGATATCGATATTCTTTACCGAGCAGGAAACTATTTTATTGGCCAACGAGTCGAAAGCAAAAATTAACATAAAAACTGTTACAATATTTATGTAATAGTCCTAAATAAATAAATAAACAAAATATGTATGTATTTATGAATATACTATGCCTTCATAATTCTACGGAGAAAATATTTTTTCAGCGTTCATATAAGACTATCTTCCGTGGAATATATATCTTTCACGAAAACGATACGATTACGTCAAAACTTATAAGGAAATATATATATGCGTGGGAAGTAGATAATCTTGTTAGAAATATCTCAAATTTCATACAAACTGTGACGTTTCGTTCTGCCGACAATGGAACTGGAAAAATAAATCTTTCTCATTCACGGTGAAGGAGAAAATTGTGTTTCTAATTTCCAGGCATTGTAATTTTATGTTATTTATTTATTGTTGACAAGAAATAGCGAAGCGCGCTAACGGGGTTTCAGATAAAGATGTGTTTGAATGGAAATTATTTTTCAAATGTTGTTTTCTTTAATTTTTTTTAAGTTAACTGAAATAATTGAGTCAGTGCACAATTCTAAAGTTTTACTATATCGTTTTTCTTTATTAATTCATAAAATTTTCAAACCATTTGACAAAAGCGCATTTCCTAATCGTCGGGTTCGCGCCCAGGTATCGCGGATTCAATATTCTGCAACGTCATTTATCTTTGCGCAAGCAACACCTTCGGCCTTTTCACCTTTTCAGACCCGAATTAAAACCCCCAGTGATAAAACATATTTGATCCTTGAAACTTTTTAATCTTTTAAATTTAAAAGTTATTGTTAATTTTATTTAAAAGAACATTGGGTCTCTGAGGGTGTGTTTCACTTTAAATGACAAATTATAAACTGTGTACATTTTTTTTTTGTTTTATGACTTAAAAACAGTAAATACATACCTTCAAAAAACAGTTTACAGGATCCGGAAGTCGCGATTAAACACAAAATAACACCATTGAAAATATATAAATGTATATTACCTGAATGAGTACCTAAAATGCAATGAAAAAAATATCCATAAAGCCAGGAATGCCAGCAATTGGAAAACGAAGACCGTCAATTTCTTGAGGAAAAAATTCAAAACTCGTTGTAATTTTAAATATATGTACGGTACGAAAAGGTTAAGGTGGGATCAAGGGAGAAATATTTTCAGATTATTCGTAACACGACAATGTGTGTCTTTCTAAAATATAATGAGAAATTCTTGTGGAATATATATGTACCTAGTTACATCAAGAATAAATCTTTCAAAACATTGTTGCCTTGTACACCTAAAGCCATGATCTTACAGCATCAACCCCATTTTTTGACAAAAGTTTCCTTACAAAATACGTTTTAAATATTTATATGTATACATTATTATCCTAAATTTAAGTTTTTTTTCTTTCAAAATGCGTCCGTCTCGTATCATTTACTTCCAACTCTGCTTGGTCTGCGTTGACGGAGGAGTTCTTTGAAAATTTAATATAAGCCGCAGACACCGCACAATGGCGGGATAAATCTTCCCGTGGTCGTGGACCTCTCAAACCGGTGCGTTCCCTCCTGGCTGGTGGCTAGAAACTATCCAAACCGCGCATCTTTGTAGTAGCTGCCAGGACACTCGAAATGCACAGGGTACACTACCTACAGATGCTCGGCATTGAACGGAATATCAAATTAATGGTATGAAATTGATTTAATAGATGTGAAAAGTGAATTGAAAACAAATTTCGAAACGTAAGAAATTTCCCTTACCTCACTAGACCCCTTGCATCACAAAACTTACATTCATTTTTTTTTTTGGAAAGCATTCACTTTCCTATAGCATTGGGTATATTTCCCATAAACTCATGAAATTCCATTATCCCTTAATCTATGGTTCGGGTGACGCTATTTCTCTTTAGATATAATATGGTAACCCTTTATCTATACATCTGTCTCTTTCTCTCTGTTACTATGTTACATTTTAATTTCATGAAAATCGAATCGTAAAAAATGATTGCCTTCATAAAATTAATTCTTCTCAGGAACAACTGATGAAACGTGAGACAAGTGCTGATTTAACAAGTCTAGAAATAAAACTACTTCATTTTCCGGAAACTCAAGCAACTGTTTCAATTGAACCTCTACCGCCACGTTAAAATATCGATATGCATAGCAAAATAAAGGGTGTGAGCGCCGGATTTAGTTTTTAAATTAAAGAATATGGTGATATTTTTATTTCGTTGTAAAGTATCAATATTTATATATACATCCCGAAAACCCAACCAGTTATTTATACTTATAATAAATTATATTTTACATAACAAGAATAAAGTTGATATTTTAAATAAATCGAGGGAATGTAAATTAATTTATAATGATTGAATCTTTTTTACACAGGAAAATTAAATATTAGAGTTAAGGAAACTCACTCACCTAAGGTGTTTAAGTAATATTAATTTTTCTGAATTGGCCAACCATTTTTTTTGCAAACAAATCATCCATTTGATATAAATAAAGGTTTAAAAAATTTACATACAAACACAATCTTTTTACAATTCAACAAATTTTAAATTTTACAAATCAGAAATAATGTTAATAGTCATTTAAATGTAATTAATAAAAAAAAAATTAATAGCTATCTCTTGAATTTATTTTCATATTAATATTAATAATAAAAATAATTTCTTTTATAATTTCTCATATAAATTTGTTTGATATTAATTTATTTTTCTTACATTTTTTTTATAAATTTTTAAATAATTTTTAATTCATTTATTTATAAATATTTCGTTTATGCATGGAATAAAATGTCAGCCAAATGCGAAAATAATTTTTTTTAAAACGTAAAAGCTTTATCCATTATCATAATGATTTTTAACAATAATAACGCGCTGTTCTTTCGTGTAGCGATCCATATTTACTAATCGCAGAGTTTTTATAATTCTTCTTGAATGGCATTAATCCCGTTAAAATACTATTTTTTTATTTTATTTAAAGACTTGCAACAATTTTGCATTCCCATTAGTTTTATAAATGGCATACATATAAATTAAAGTACGAAAACAAAAAATGTATGTACATAAAAAATAGGAAAATAACATAAATAAATGTACAGGCTCTAAACATACGGATACAATAGGAATCCATAACAACGTGTTACAAGGGGAAATATACTTAAATCAAGCTTAAGGACGGCTATCAGAGCAGAGTTGGTATCTATGATAATCGGTTTTCCAAATAGCATTTAAAAAAATAAGATCTCAGACCATCATTTCGAGATTTGTCCGAAGCGCAAATATGTTTCAATTCCTCGGGCAACTTGTTATAGCTGGTGAAAGCAATGTATTCCAATGATTTCAGTCCGTATTTTGAAGAGTTTATTTTTGATATGTGTATATTTGTGATGACAAGAGTCTCAACTACCTCAAATACCTCACAAGAGTCCCAACTGCTCCCAACCGTCTGGAGCCAGTTAGACTAAGGCATTCCCAATTGGGGAATATTGTGAGGCTGAAGGTATTGGGGAGGGTAAGGAGAAGGGGAAGAGGAAGGTTGGAAATACCTGGCTATTCAGATCTGGTCACCAAACACAGCTAAAAGCCATTTCAAACAACGTTTCAATTCTGAATGGTGGTCTTTCACCAGGGCGATACTGAGAGTATCTTCCACTCTGGAACGTGCGCAAATATACAATATATTATTTTTAAATTAATTAAAAGTTTTATATTTTTGTGAGTATATGCTAGTGCATGCCGGGAAATATCTTTAACAATTTTTCAACAGGATTTTCAAAACAATTGAATGATTACATATTACTGATTGCTGAAACTAGTATACTACGCCATGTGAAATTCTCTACTAGAATATGTATCTTTGGGATGGGGCGGATGTGCCAAAACAATATTGGATCCACTAGCGAAATCAGTACTAAGAGTCATCCTTAAAAAACCATATAGTTTCCCCAGTGACGTATTATTTGAAGGGATACGTGTTCTCGATGTAAGACAATTACATATAAGAAAAAATATATTACACAACGTCACCACTACCCATCCACAGACCACTATCACGACACCCGTCATTCAAGAAGTAATCCAATAGTTCCACCTACCACCATGACATCCCTTGCTCGAAGAAAATTTTCATACTTAGGTCGAAAAATGTTCAACATCATACCCGATACAAGTAAATCGAAAAGTGCAACTGTTCTGCACAAATTGGTCTATGATTGGCTTCTTGGTTTAGGGAGAGTCAAAAGCGAACATTTGCTTACTGACAGTTAACACTGTAATTTATTTTTTATAATTACAAACATGTACATTTGGCCTTATTACTATTACCATCTCATGGCTCGATTTGCTGACTGAATTTGTGTTGCATTGTTAGTGCTCTTTGGGAGGGGATCTTAACTGGATCGAAATCCCCAACCAAGGAATGGAAAAGGGAGAAACATGTGATCGTAAAGAATTTACTAAAGTTCCTTTTTGTACTTGCTGAACGAAATATAATTAATATGTTTGTTTCTGTACTATTCTTTATATTTGATGATTACACTTTTTTCTAGATGTATCGTATTGCCATACTGTGTCAATAATAGCTTTTTCCATTCTGTTTTTATATTGACACTTAAAATGACCTAAACTTGTCAATTTGACTGCCCTAAAACGGGATTTGTTCCCAGTTGGGCAGTCAAAGCTTTCATAGATTTTATGGTTTAATAATGTGTTTCAAAAAAAAAATTTAAAAAATTATTACGTTAATTAGAAATACATATATTATTACTATAGACACATCTAAAGAAATTCATATATTATTATACTATACATGTTGAAGAATACAAACTGCAAACTGATGACAAATAAGAAATTATTAGAGCCGCCAACTTTATTTTTTTAAATGGCGCCAAATTTATTTCTGGCGCTATTTTGGGACACCTTTATAACATGGCTTCGTTTAATCCAATTAAATTACTTTAGAAAATAATCCAAGCACAAGTAGCCACCACTGGTAGGCGTGGAGGGTAGAAGGACGGGACACCGAAGGCCCTATTTGCGCCTTGGCAAGTTCGCCTAATTGACGATTCAATTTTGAGTACGTGGAATAATCAGAATGTCTGATTGAGACCGAAAAACCAATTTTCATGATCAGGTTTTTAAGTTTATTAAATGTTTTGAGACAATTTATAATCTTTGAATAAATTATCACTGAGAGGGGCTTTCGCGTGTTTATCGAAGGGTGGTGGGAAAATACATCAATTTAGGGATTACTTGTGGTATTGTGTTCCATTCGTAGGATAATGTAGTTTAATTATTTAATACAACAATCGTTTAAATAACTTTGACTATTTTTTTTTATTTAATTTCCCCCTAAAAGTAGTTGAACCAAATCGTCACTACTAATGCAAGAAAAATGTTTTTTAAAACTAAGGCTATGCGAGGAGAGACTGAGCCTCCAATGGGATGAGGCCACTGAAGAAGCATAAGACAGGGACACCTAGAAGCCCCTTGTCGGAAGCAATGGATCCCCGATCCGATTAGGAGAAGACAAGGTGAAAAAAATAATGAAAATTGGATCTAGCTAAAGAGAACATAATACATAGAAATGCCCTAACATGCAAGGGAAAGAAACCAAAGCATGGGGTCGAGGGGTGAGATAGGCGTGCCGCCAAATTAAGTAAAACAGCAAATAAGTAAAAAGGGTCGGCTTGTTTACAAAAACCGAATATTTTTTTGGAATTATTTAGTTTGACTCTTTTATAAATATTTTATAATTTGTTTATAGCATTCAAAATCAAGCGAAACAAACGTGGACGGCAGTGAACTAGGCTGGCCATTTAGATGTTCAGGGGGTCCATGGCAGGAAGAAAAAAAGGGTTCCACGAGATGTAAATGGGGGTCCATGGATCGGATTTCATTTAGGCTGCTCTCTGACGGTCCGGTGAGGAACGAACTTTTCACTCTCTACTGGAGACACTGAGCAGAAAAGTCAAGTTTGCTAAAGTAAGGTAACGGTTTGTAACACAGTCCATTGTGGGACTTTTCTGCGCAGTGTCTCCAGTAGCGAGTAAAAAGTTCGTTCCTCACCGGACCGTCAAAGCGCAGCCTTAGACTACACGCATAGTAAAGCACCGTAGTAAGTTTCGCTCGACAAGCCTACTGCGCACTTAAAGCGAATCGCGTCCACGCAGGCACGTTCATGTGCAAATTTTTACTAATTTTCATATATAGCAGCAATGCATTGCGCAGTGAATAAATACCGCATTGTACCAAAGTTTTGAACGGACAGGTTGAGGGGGGACGGGTCTACGGAAAATTAAAAGAACGGCAAAGGGGTCCACGGGGAAGAATTATTTTATCATATTTTTTTACGTTAACGCCACACAGGAGGCCCTGAGGAAAATAATTTCCCTCAAGGCCTGTCATCTTTGAAGATGTCTGGAGGTTGTTTTTGAGGAGAGGAAGGAGTGAACGTGGGTCTTGAAGAGATCAATGTTGTAGAAGGGAGGAAACACAGAGACCGGTATATCATTCCACAGTGGAGCTGTTGAACTCAAGAACGAGTCATAGTAATGACCCATTCTCATGTGACAAATATCAACGCGTATCAGCGTACAAATGATGTTTTCCGACTATGCACTGGTTTCTCTGAGCATCTTCCATTAAAATATCAGTAAAACAGGGATGGCATTCCCACCTGACGCCTGTGCTCTAAAGATTGCAATATGTTTGTTAATATAAGGGAATCTATCAAACACACCGCCCGTTTTTCCATAGTCAAGGGTTTTTTCAGGATTTTTGGGGCCAGACCAAAAGTGGCTGTCAAATTCTACAGTAGGGCGCACTTGTGATTTGTACAAGTCGTACATTTGTGTACTATTGTTTACCAATAAACCGTTAAAAATAGCAATAAAAGAAACACGCAAAAAATTCATCCTCAAGTGGAGAAGGTCGTATTCCAGCACTAGGAACATTATATTTTATGTCTCGTCGTAAATATTTATTCGGAGTAAGCGTTGAGATTTTTACGAGCAAATGCACCAATCTGTTCGATGACTTAAAGCCGTACTGAAAACCGGCGATTCGATTTAATTTTACTTAAGTTTATGACTCTTGAGTAGGGGCATAATAACGGGAGGCTATAAAACAACAGGTTGTTGACCTTTTAATGTACATCCCATACATTTACATGAGAACGTAGTACGTTATAGTAATAACGCCATGAAATTGCCAACAGTGACTGAAATTTTCATATTGTTCAAAAGATGTCGCTATTATCTTGTTGCGGGCGTTGATAATGCAAGAGACACTTCAGTTTTCAATTTAAATAATAAATTAGCCAAGTTTCCAATCCCCGGACAATACGTGGTTATATTAAAAGCATCGAAGCAAGCTAACATATGCGCGGCGTTTGAAATCTCCTGTAATATATTATTGAATATTATTCCGAGCTTTGCATAAGTCTAGCAACTTGAATACTTGTATGCTCGGAGCGCGATTGCAAGGGGCACTATATTTCCGGAGATAAAACTTACGGTGCAGCTCCCCCCCACGGGTGAAACAATATCTAAAATTGAACGTCAATTTTGTCTGGCCAAATACGCCCCTGGCCCATCTGTAGCTGGAAGAAAGTTTTGCATATAAAATGTCGATGCGAACGGGGCTGGTTCCGAATGAATTGGCCCCGAGCATGCCCGCCATACTAAACGGTCGCCAGGTGCTGCCCCCCAGTGATAAACTATTTATTTTACTTGTTTCCCGCGCTTTCAATATGGCCGATGCTCCATGCTCCTTGCCTTGCCCCCGTAACACACCAATATGGGACCAAATTGTGTTTACTTTCACTTGTCACCCAGGAATGTCGGCATTTCTTGACATGTCAAGGTAGCAAAAACGGGCATATCGCTTATCAATATAATGAAACTATTTTTGCTAACTGGGTCCAATATTCTCTCTCGTAAAGGTATTTTTTTTTATGAACAATTGAAAATATAGAACAAACGGTATTTTTTTTAAACTAAAATGCATTTTGAAATTCTCCACTCTTCTTCTGTGAACAAATTTGTAAAATCAATCAAATATTCTACAATGCTTGGAAGCGACTAATGAATGTCCCATGAAATAGAAATTAATTATTATATTTCTACACGTCAAAACCGAATAACCTAACGATGTTTTTTTTTCTTTCTTTTACTGTGATAAAAACAAAAGTAAGTAAAATTTTAATATAAATATTATATATATTCTGTTACGTCCGATTGATTTTTTTGCTCAGCGAAACTATGTCTTACTATACTTTCCAATTTAACATATTATATTACTGACAAATATTAATGGGATTTTTTTTTTACATGAATACCGCACAAGAGTCTCAACTACTCCCATCCGTCTGGAGCCAGTGAGACTATGGCATCCCCAATTGGGGAATGTTTTGAAGCTGAAGGTAAACGTTTCAATTCTGAATGGTGGTCTTTCACCAGGGCGATACTGAGAGTATCTTCCACTCTGGAACATGCTCAAATATACAATATATTATTTTTAAATTGATCAATAGTGAAACAGCATAAATTTATTAAATAAAATTTCGGGATTTGAACCCGCGACCCTCGGATTCGTAGTCGAGAGCCTTACCCCTCGACCATGGAGGCTGTCAAAATATTTATATGTAAGGTTTATGAAGTTAAATATTATTTAATTTGGTAACGATTATAACTATTATCGTAAACAAAGCCTCTTTGAAAATACCTAATGCGATCAGTTATATTGCCCATTATATTATTCCAAGAATTTTATCCGAATTTCACAAAGTTAAATCATATTCGGTACAATACAAAAAGAATACCCGAATATTCCCGAAATATCATATCTGATCATTATTATTAATGGCCCTCCATAATACCGACTAAACTCTTGGAAAAATATTACGAGTTGTCTGTGTGGAAGAAAGGATTTATAAATACCAACAATTTAGAAATTGCGGCTCTGCCACCCTAACCCCGATTTTCCTGTTTTAATTTCTGACTTACATCCCTATTATGAACATCGCATTTGCCGGTTACCTCAGGAGCCGACTGAATTGAAGTGTTCATTATAAGCAATAAGCCAATATAAATACGACATAGTTGTGTAGAAAGAAAGAAGAAAGAAGAAACCAAAAAAAGATGAAGCAAGCATGAAAGAGGCGATTTTGGTAATATGTGGGTTAGACGGTGTCTGCATAACTACGTCAAATTAGAGATTGAAACGCAGAAATAGATAGAAAAAAAGTATTCGTTTAAGGGTGGCAAAGTTAAAAGATGTTTTTTTGCTCTTCTTGGCTTAGATTCTGTGATTCAATCTTAGCATTCGTAATACTTCTACTAACTAACCATCACGCCGTTCCCCCGCAGGGGTAGGCAAAGGAGACGGACCGCCAAACGACTAGATCTTCGAACACACTCCGTGCTTCATTCGCTTTTATACATCGTCTCATACATACTGACATAATGGGGTCATTGGGGTTCAGTAAAAAACAGGTAACTTAGTTGAGTGTCGAGTTTTTTTATTAATTCACAATGTAAAATACATTCTTAACTGGTAGATATTGTGGGTTTCACTTAATTACACAAACTGTTTCTACGGATAATCTGCACACGGTCAAGTGGGGAGATTACCAGTCGTCTCGATGTTGGTGTTGGAAGCCTCGGTACTTCTGGTAGGGGGAGGTTTTGATGCCTGGCGGACACGCGGTTTGGCTTCCGCTTGACGACCGGTTTCAGACGGTTCAAGAGGATGATGGGTGGGTATGCGCCATGATGGGGTCACGACGCCGGAGGGCAGGAGGCGAAAGGTACTCGACTGCACTCGAACGGTGGGCGTTGGGGTTCGGCGGTTCCTGCCGAGTCGGTTGGTATTTCTTCTCGCAGCGACGCAAAATGGGAGGGTAAGCGGCTCGCTTACTTTGTAGGAGACGAAAGTCTCGACTACAACTGACTGGACGGTCTCCACTGACTTTTCTTTGGCCAAAATCTGCCTTTTTAATCATATCCGAACTCTTCTTCGGGTTCCTTCGTGAACTCTGAACTGTGCCTTGTTGGCTTGTAATTGGTTCGCCGTTGCTGACCAAGTTAATCCCTTTTCCTGCTCGCTTCTTCTGGCGACTGCAAACTTCCCGGAATTTTAAGCCGGTCGTTTATACATTAGCCGCATGTAGACAGACCTCGGGTACCGTTTGAGGGATTAGAATAAATCGCTGTTTTCCGCACTTATGACTTATATCAATACTCTTATTTATTCTAACTCTTGGCATGGCCCGACTCAAATATTTGGTTCACTTGATGGTTCCATATGTTCCTTGGGCGTCCCCGACTTCTTCTTCTATTCACATTCACGTCATATGTTCTCCTTGCGATCCTTCCTTCGTTCACTCGCTCTACATGCCCAATCACAATACAATAAATACATTATTAACTCACCTGTGTCGAGTTTACATTGAAATTTTTTTCTTTGATGTCACTTTATTTTCTTAAAACTGGACAGGTACTATTTTATCGTGTATGAAAGTGGGTGGGCATTATTTTATATTGGGTGGGATCCATGTACAATATAGGATAAAAAAAGTTGAAAACGGGCAAACAGAGCGAATACTTAACAAAACACTTGGCTGATCAGTGACTGAGTGATGATTCGAAATGTTGGGAAGAACGGCGAATGCAAAATTTTTCATCGTGTTTTTCTTTTTTTTTTCGTGAACGTGTAGACGTTGAAGGTGTGATTTTTTTTAAATGGGGCCTGGTAATACTCCAAACACTGATTTAATTGCTGGTATAGAGGGCCGTTAAACCGGTTTCTGATAGGCAAAGTGTACCTACTAAATTTTAGTTTTATATTTTGAACGACATTGGGATGGAGAGACAAAAAAAATTGCTCTCTCTAAACTTTCAGATAAACGATTCCACTAAAAATTCTTTTCGTGTTCCACTCCTATTCCACGTCTTGTCCAATTAGACAATTCTTCTCGCCTTTAGTTATTTCTCTTTATCTTTTAGCCTGTGCAAATGTCTAATCTCTCTCGCACTACCTACATCAATAACAGGACCTGAAAATTAAAGGTTCGTTCATTAGTCCAATTTGAAAATAACAACCAAGCATTCTAAACTACAAATATACTTTTCCAAGAACAACATTGAATGCACACAAAGAGGGGTACTCGGGTTGGTACCGAAGAAGCGACAACTTGGCTCGCTGTGCAGCTGGGTGAAAAATGCGCAAGTTGACGCATCAAAGTTTCCCTAAGTTATGAATGTCTTATAAAACTGAATAAGTTTTGTGGAAGAACTGACATTGTGCACTTCTTGGAACTGTACAAAGTTTGCATTCATCCCAGTAATGCATACCCAACTGGATACACTGGAGACTATATTTCATTTCCGTTTCTTTGACAGAGTTTCTCTAGCCTATCGCTGGGAGGCTGTATCTACCAATAAGATGCATTGCATAATGCTGTTCATAATTATTAAAAATCCTTACTTCAATACCAAAATTATTATCTGAAATATTTCTTTGGATTGAAATATACATATTCATTTTGTTTGTGTTTTACCACACAAGTGGGACACTGCTCTCAACCGTCTTGATCCAATGAGACTATGACATCATCAATTGGGGTATGTTGTGATGATGAAGGTATCGAGAAGGAGAAGGAGACGGGGAAGAAGGAAGGTGAAGAAGTACCTGGCTATTCAGATCTGGTCACACGGCTAAAGCCATTTCAAGCAACGTTTCGATTCTATATGGTGGTCTTTCACAGGGGTGATACTGATAGTATATATCACTCTGGAACATGCCGCAAATATACTACATGTTACTTTAAATGAATAAATTGTGAAGTTACACAATTTAACCAAGAGTTTTAACCACTCAACCACGGAGACCGTCAGCATATTAAAACCACTGATTAGATAAACTTATAGAAGTTTGTTATGGGCGTGTTTGTGTGACTGTTGTAGGATCAATATTTTCTTTTTTCGGCTGAAATTGATGAATTGAACACTTTTATTTACATTTCGTGGGCTTAGGAGTCGAAAAATCTTATGTAAGCTGGCTACGTCGGTTTCAAGCCGGTATAGGTCACACTTCTATTAATTTGATTAATAAAATTAATCAAAGACTATTATTATTATTTATTTTCGTGATTTCCATTAAAATTGTTATTAATATTCTTAATGATCAACTTAAATTTTCCAACAGTCCCATAATTATAGATATATTTCCCGCTAATTCAAAATTTCCCACTCCTCATTAATCTCTCCTTTGACGTATCTTTCTTTTTTTTACATTTTGTCGCATTCAGTTACACGTAAGCATATCTCTGTCTCATCGTTCGATTATTTCGTTTTATTTTTTGTCTCTTTCCTTTTGTATATCCCAACTATATAGATGCTCACTGGATGTGCTTTTGTTTAGTTTTAAGATTTACTCTGATGTAGCTTGAAATAGGTGAAACCGGTTGGTGATAATTAAAAAAAAATTAATAGTGGTTTAAAACAAAGTGTTTGTTTTATTTAATATTATTGTTTAGTTTAAAAACGGTTAATTTATAAAAAGATCTGCTAAGTAATTCGTATTACTCGTGACAGCTGTTTCGCATTCCAATGGCATTATCAAAGTGTGATAAAGCTAATTATTTTTTTTTAATAAAGCAATCTGTTTTTTAAACTAAATAATAATATTATAACTTAAAATTTATAACGAAAATTTATTTTAACCACTTGTTTCGTGAGCAATGTTCACCTCTTAAGAGGAACGGCTGCGCTCCCTGTTTCATACAGAACTTAATTTTGGATTTGAGGCCAAAATACCAATCCAAGTTAAATGATATATATATATATTTTTTTTAATAAAGCAATCTGTTTTTAAACTAAATAATAATATTATAACTTAAAATTTATAACGAAAATTTATTTTAACCACTTGTTTCGTGAGCAATGTTCACCTCTTATGAGGAACGGCTGCGCTCCCTGTTTCATACATAACTTAATTTTGCATTTGAGGACAAAATACCAATCCAAGTTAAATGATAGGTTTAGTAAATATCTCGTACGGATGAGAAGTATATATATATTTATTATTTTTTTTTTTAATTATGATTAATACGCCATCAATAAAAAAAAAAACAATTTTCATAATTTCAGAGGCAACTTTGAAAATTATTTGCCGGTTTATTTTATATTTTTTTAAATTATCGTATTTGTTATGTAAATATTATTACGTAAATAAAAATAAAACATTTAAAAAAAAACGTTTTTTCGGGTCAATATTTTAAATTATGTACGGAAAATTTATCTTCCAATGTAAATTGGTCGTTTTTAATTTAATTTAAAGTCCACCATAATGTTTATCTTAATAATTTTTTTTTTTAATTTTTAATTTTACATCTCATTATATTCTCAAAGCAAATGGGGTAAAACTTTTTTTAAACCACCGTTAGCCCCCAAATAATTGTTAAAGGTGCCTCTAAAATCGCAAAACATCAATTCCTTTGATGGCCTATATTTCATAATATAAATCAAAAATAAATAAATTACTTCTCATCCGTGCTGGATATTTACTATACTTTTTTTGAAAAAAAGACCATTAGGTTTAAGTGATTATTTTGGCCTCAAATCAAAAATGAAGTTTTGTATGAAACAGGCGCGCAGCCGTTCCTCTTAAACAATAAAAACGGTTCAATACTTTGTTTTCGAAAAAATTATAAATAATCTTCTATAATAAAAATCACGTGATGGGGAGGTAATTCGATTATTTCCTCAGTTCAACAAAATTGCATGAAAATCGTTGATACTTTGCTTTGAATAATTCGGCCGTTATCATAAATAAAACGCTACTTTCACTGCAAAATATTCCCAGAATAATTCGAGTAAATACGCGGCGCGAGCAATTTCCACATGCAATTTCTCCCGTCCTTTTATTACAGGTAGAGTGCAGCGGGACGCGACGCCGATTTATTATGTCTCGTAGAGGGTACACGTGACCCGACTACGGACGACGCCGCGCGCCGTTTTTCAGCGTCTTGACGCGCGCAACTCCGACGCTACCTCGCTACGTCGCTACCTCCCGCCCGAGCGCTGCAACCTTCGGCACTGCAGCCGCCTAACGGCCGACTAAGTCTTAGAGCTTCGTTAATCTTCCCAGCTTAACGAGTTACATGCTTCCCAGACTGGCTGGGCTTGCTCACTTTGTTTTCTTTACGTGGTGTGTCATTTTTGGGGAAACAGTCGACGCACGTGAGGTTCATTGTTTAATGTGCTACATACATGAGAAGATTACTAGATGTACACCACATCTGCATATCTTTGAGTTACGTTTTTGGTATAATAGGCAACCTCACACTTTTGTTAAAGAACATCATTTTGTATCTCAATTTTAGAAATTTATTCACTTTTTTTTTACATTTACTTTAGGAAAATAATCATCCTCAGGGCCTATTTCATCTTTGGGGATGCTGTATGGAAGGTTTTTTTTAAGGAAAAGAAGGAGAGAAAGTTCTGGGAATTAAAAGGGTATGAGGGGCGGAAAAAAACTGAGGATCAGTGTTTCCGAGAGTGACAAACGTACGAATCCACTCCTTCCACTGCAATGTAAGGCGATGGGTCAAGAAATTCCGAGTAGAGAGGTCAAAGAGTATTCCAATACCGACCTCTCCAGATCCAGGTCACCACACAGTTGATAGACGCATCCACCGCCAAGCACAGGACAAACCTCACCCCTTAAACTCGGGCACCCGTATTATTTTTTTTTTATATGAATACTGCACAAGAGTTCCAACTGCTCCCAACCGTGTGGACCTTGTGAGACTATGGCATCCACATTTGGGAAATGTTGTGAGGCTGAAAGTATTGGGGAGGGGGAGGAGAAGGGGAGAGGAAGGTGCTGAAAAATTGAGATCTGGTTACCAAATACGGCTAAACATCTTTTTTTTTTTTTATTTAATTTATTCAAAAAAAGATACATAATTAATAATTAAACAAGGTTACAATATTTTTCAAAAGTTCAATATTTATATAAGATGTACCCCTATAATTAAGCTGAGCTTGTGTGTATGGGGGTGTGTTATTTTTTTGTTCTTTGTTTATTTCTATGTTATATTATTCAGTGTATATTTTCAGTGTGTTTTTTAAGTTGTGTTTTAAAAATTTTTAAATCATTATTAATGTTTCTAATTTTTTCTGGTAATGAATTAAAAAAATTAACTCCAAGATATTTATGATTAAATTGTCCCATTGTTTTTTTTGCATTTTGGAATTGCTAGAAATGATGTTTGTCTAAGATTTCTATTATTTTTAAATGGTGCAGTTTTGTTTAGAATATTATCTTTATAAATTTGCAAAGTTACATGATAAAGTTACATGATAGAAATATAATTCTTTTAATTTTCTGACATTGAATTATTTAAATAGAAGATCTGACGAGTATGTGTATGGCTTGTTTAGAATTGTTTTTATTATTAATTTTTGTGTTATGTAAAGAAGTTGCGTGTGATTTTTATAAGTTCCACCCCATCCCACAATGCCATATTGTATTATTGATTGGCAGAAAGCAAAGTACGTCATTCTAAGTAATTCTTTGTTTAGAATATGTCTTAAACATCTGAAAATGTATATTAGTTTCCTTATTCTGTCTTTGAGTAAGTTTATGTGAGGGGACCATTTTAGGCATTGGTCTATTGTTATGCCTAAGTATTTAATTTCGCTCTTGCTTTCTATAGCTAAACATGATATATTGCAGTTATGTTGTTGTATATATATATATTCTAGAATGGATAAAAATATTTCTTTTGTCCGGTTTCATCTCTCATTTAGGTTATGTTAATATTATTTTCTTCAATGATTAAATATTACGATGAGGTTTTTAAATCTCAATAAAAATAATTAATAATTAAAAATTGAACCAATTAAACTTTATTTTAACCGCCTTTTATTTTTAATACCGACCGGTTTCAGGGCAACCGTTGCATCATCGGGGCAAAATATTTACTAAGTAAAATTATGGCAAAACATTTTAAATGTGTTTCCTTTCACCCTTTCCTCAATCTCTATCTCTTCCCCCACTCTCTACTAATTCCTAGTCATGCCCCCATCCCCACTGTGACACCTATTATTTATGTCCTGCCATAATTTTGTAATACTGTTTAGTATATATTTTGCGATGATGATTAAACGGTTGTTCCGAAACCGAAAACAAAAAGTGCTTAAAGCAAAGTTTGATCACTTAATTTAATTTTAATATAATACAATCGTTTGGTTAATTTAATTAACGTAACACGTGTTCGAAGTTCATTTTATTCCGTGTATGTTTTACATACATATTTTGTAATTTAAAAAAAAAATCATTAATGTTGCTATACCTCATATCATTTTATGGCAGATATTAAAAAGGATAAGTTTATAGGTTAAAAATTAGATAGCTACATACCATTAAAGAGTGGGAAAAACACATAAGCCAAGGATAAAAGAAATAAAAAAAATCATTTCAATATTGAGTGACAACTCAAGAGTCCAAGTACCCTATAAATCGACAAATTCAACCGCACTTTAACATCTACCTTCGGGTAGACCTTTCGACAAAATCATAATTCATATGAATTTGTTGGTAAGCAAAAAAACTGTACTTTCAGTATATATTTTTTTAAATAATAACTACTACTACTAACCATCACACCGTTTCACCGCAGGGGTAGACAGAGAGGACGGACAGCCAAACAACCCGATCTTGGCATACACTTCTTGCTTCATTCACATTCATACATCGTCTCATACATTCTCTTCAATTATTCCGACTTCTGACATGGCCCGACTCAAGTATTTGATTCACTTGATCGTGCTATGTCTTCCTCGGGCGTCCCCTGCTTCTTCTTCCATTCACATTCGCGTCATATATTCTCCTTACACTCCTTTCCTCGTTCATTTGCTCTACATGCCCAAACCATCTAAGCGTCCCTTTTTTAATCTTACTCATTAGGCTTATATCAGCCTTTTCATAAATAAATGTTTAATACACCAAGTAAATACTCAATAGACGAAGAATATATTCTTCTCCAAACCTGTAGCGTTACATTATATTAACATGTTATTTACGATTGATACGTGTATCTTTTTTTCCTTTGGGAATTATTTGGATTCAACACAATACATTTAAATGGGATATTTTCCCTCTCAGTTTGCAAATTAGTTCGGATTTGAATCTTTGCTGAACGAAAATAAAGATTGATTCCCGTCGAGAAAAAAAAAACAACGAAATTAACGATTTTCAAGATATGATTATTTGCTTCAAAGAAAACTCACTATAGAAAGCGGTGAGGTAGAGGAATTGATTAACTCTCCCGTCCAGCAAACGGGAGATTCCGAGTTTATTTCTCGGTTGCACTCTAATCTCTTTTCATTTGCTGTGTGTTTTACTAATTTTTTTTTTTTTATATTATTAATATTGTTTCAATAACTAATATATTTAAAATATACCTTAAGGAAATTCCCTGATTCAAAAAATAAATGAAACACGCCTACGGCTTCACTTTTTCCGATACCATTCCGTTTTTTTTTTTGTTAGAGATTGTAAAATTATTCAATAGATATTTTTTCAACGTGCAGTTTAGAGTGGATTATTAAGTTAGTTGGCTCGGGGCCAAGGAATATATTACAATAACAGTCAATATGCTTTTGTAAAGTTACTGAAGCATTCAACCATTCAGTTCGAGAGTTAGAATTTTATTTAAAGTTGGCCATATTTTAATCAGATTCCTGTAAAACAAATAAATCGGTAGCGCGCTCCCAAAGCATTTCATTTCCAGTCAAATGCTGATAGGGAGTGTGTATACATAATAAATTGATTTTACATGGTTTTAACTTTAGAGTTTGAAAAGTGAATTTACTGACTCAAGCAAAAAAAATAGATAGGCGGGCATCACCCACATAAACAGAATTTCTAAAAATAGATAGGCGGGCATCACCGTCATAAATAGAATTTCTAAAAATAGATAGGCGGGCATTACCGACATAAATAGAAGCGCTAAAAATTGATAGGCGGGCATCACCGACATAAATAAAAGTGCTAAAAATAGATAGGCGGACATCACCGACATAAGTAGAATTGCTAAAAATAGATAGGCGGGCATCACCGACATAAATAGAATTCGTAAAAATAGATAGACGGGCATCATCGACATAAATAATAGCCAACAGGAATAGGTTCAGACCAAGTTTTTTTTTAATGTAATATGTTAGAGTTAAAAAAAATTGGACTGAGATTCAATGGCGACGGATCAATTTCTCTAATGCAAGCAAATTCAATCTCTTCGGTTCAGATAAAATCTAGAAGGTGCGACTGAGATCTGGAGAACATTTTAGCGACGAGTATTGCAGACTAAGAGCGAAGCATCTTGCTGGATAAACGATATGTAAATATTTCTCAAGTGGAAAAGTTGACATTATAAAAGGAACTGTGAATAGAGAACCTGTTAAAAAAATTTTGGAGGACTATTTATTCCCATTGCTTGAAATGCACTATTTTTGCATTTTCCAGGATGACTGCGCAGTGCCACCTAGCGGAAACGGGAAGCTTTTTTCGAATGTTTTGTTTTATAATAAACATTAATAACATTAAAAAAAATCTAACTCTAACGATTTTTTTATCAATAAATTTATGACAAGTCGTGAGAAACCAACAGTATTGGACCAGAAACAAAACCTGAGCTGAACCCCATCGAGAACCTGTGGTATAAATTAGCAAAATAAATACATCCCACGTCCTTCGTCAAAGGAAAACCTCGGAGAATATTTTGAAAATCGTGGTTTGCGAATTTTACACTAGATTACATAATGTTTTTGATGAAATTCATGCCGAGACGTATCGAAGCAGTTATTAGAAACAAAGATTGAACAGATTTATTTATTTTTTGATAAATCTTTGTTTCTCCGAACTATGAAATAGAAAGTAATTTTTCAAATAAAAAAACTGTGATTAGTAAAATTATCTGAGTAATTGTTTATTTTTTCCAGCAAAATAATCAAAAATCCTAAAATATGTTTTAAATTTGTGCTAAATTATTTATGTAAAATTTTTTGATGTTTCTTCAAACATGAAGAAGCTTCATGTTAATGAAGAGGAAAGTATAAATTAATTACAACATCTGATATATTTCACGTAAACTGATATTTTAAACCCGAATACATCTATGCTCCTTACTCTATTAAAAAAATAATAACAATGAGGTCTAAGAAAGCAATTACCACTATCTGTCTCATCTTTCCACGAAAGTTTTCGGGGGTGGATCTAAATAAACGAAACAGTACTAGAAATAATAAAATATCTCAAAACTTTATTCCAAAGGTAATTAATATTTCAAAACATAATGTACACGGCAACATCACTAACTATACATATCAAAAATACACTCGTCAAAATACGGACTGAAATCATTGGAATACATTGCGTACACCAGCTTTGGTGACCTGACAGTTGATCTTATACTTACGTTATTCAGCGTTACATCATCTCTTCATACCCCCGAGGAGACATTTACTTGTTATATTTTATTCAAGAATCTATACTGTATTTTTTCTAAGCCAACTGCACATATGCACATATAATTATGTCGTATTTTGTTATTCGGCCCTACATCATCACTGCATACTCCTTTGCAACTGCGCATTATTGTTAGTAAAAATATTTTGTAGCAAATTTCCACTCAAGACGCCTGCAGATATAAGTATATCGACTTTTGTTATACCTACGGCCTTATATCCTCTCTGTTTACCCCTTCTGGAATATTTAGTTATATTATATACAAGTACATACTCCTTCGGGACTCAGCATTATTGTTAGTAAAAATGTTTTATATGGCGGATTTCAACTCGAGGATGTAAGTTCATCGACCTTGTTATACGACCGCATATCCTCTCTGCATACTTACTTTACAAATGAGGATGTACAGCAGAAATAATCCATTAGGGGATCAACTGTCCAAGGGATCAAATGTCCGGGAGATCAACTATCCCGGGTTTCAACTGTCCGGGGGATCAACTGCCGGGTATCAACTGTCCGGGGGATCAACTGTCCGGGGATCAATTTTCCGGGGGAGTCAACTTTCCGGGGATCAACTATCCGGGGGATCAACTGTCCGGGGGATCAACTTCCCGGGGGATCAACTGTCTGGGATCAATTGTCATAAAACCACAAGCTATAAAAAGTTGCCTGAAAAATTGACACATTTATGCACATCGGACAAATCTCAAAAGAATGTTCTGAAATCTTATTTTTGAAAATGCTATTTAGTAACATTTTTTTAGATACCAACTCTGTTCTGACACCCGTCTTTTTGCAAATTCTAATGTAAGTATACTTTTTTCTCTCCTGTAAAATTGGTATGTATTTTTATTGTAGCTGTATGTTTCGAGCCTGTATATTTATTTATGCTATTTTCCTCTTATTTATGTAAAAAAAAAAGTTTTTATTTTTACGTGTACATTTTTTTTTATATAACATAAATAAATATAAAATATTTAATAGTACAGATATATCTTTATAGCTAATTACAAAAAAGTATAAATTTATTTGACAAAAAGTGCCCAACTCAATGGAGAAAGATTTCTCGTGTTTGAGTTGGGGAGCAGCGACATCTAGCGACAGTAGAGAATAAATAAAAGTAATAGAAATAAAAGTACATCAATAATGTAATATAGATAATCTTTGTGTTGTTGTACGTGATACTAGAAATGCAACAATATGGCGCATACGAGATATAAACATAGTACATTCATATTTCGAAAGACCTGATATATTTGCTTTGAAAACTTATAATATGTAAAACCTAATATTGTGTAACAATTATTAATTATAATGAATTGAATTGATAAATCGTGGGAGTGAAATATCTTTGTATGCCTTATTTGAAATAAATAAATAAAATAAAATAAAAATAGAACTGTCTGAAACTGATAAAAACGGAAAAAGACAAGAACATTATTCATTGGAGAAATACGTCACCACCAGGCGAGCCATCACAATATAATCTACATTGATGTGGAGCGGTATGAAACTTATTGTGTGGTGATTTCAAAGGGAATTTCTATTTAAATCTACGTTCAATTTTTAACCTAATTGATGTTTGTATGTGCGTGAATTTAACAATAAACTGTTTTTTACTTTCATGGCGCGGTTTTTATAACACATTTCAATTCAATATTTTTACATTCATTTTTGTTCAATACTCTCATATATTGGTACAATGTAGTTATATTTCTGTTCAATACACCCATTTAAGGCATATTCACATATCCATATTTAGTTTTAACACATTTATACACCGGTTCAATGGATTAATCTTTCTATTACGTGCTGCATCCATTTTAGAACTTTTTTTCTGAATTATTAACTGGACTAATTTGAAAGTTTTCTAGTTATTGTACTCTTCATTAGAAATATTTTATGACAAAGTTAACTGAACGAGAAAAAGCTCGGCGTCGCCAAAAAATGGGCCTATAAACAGAAATGATATAACGTTATGGATGAAAGCTTTTTTGTATTATACGGTATCAGAATGAAATGACACGTGCCTGAATTTCATTTACCAATATAGCACTGATTGAATTACACATAAGCATAATTGCATATGGACAAAATGAAAATTTTTTCATGGGTTTTAATTTTAGAGTCTTTAAACTAACTAACTAACCATTACGCCGTTTCTCCGCAGGGGTAGGCAGAGAGGACGGACCGCCAAACAACTCGATCTTGGCATTCACTTCTTGCTTCATTCACATTCGTACATCGTCTCATTCGAATGTATGAGACGATGTACGATTTGCGATTGCCTGTATAAGATTTGTATTCACACCATACTTAGACAACACCTTCCATAAATTTTTTCTGTCAACTCTGTCGTATGCTTTTTGTAGATCTACAAAAGCACAGAAAAGTTTCTGTATTTTTGCCAGAAACTTCTCTGTGAGCATACGCAACGAGAAAATCTGATCCATGCACCCCCTTCCCTCATAAATGCACCTTGCACATCCCATATTTTATCCTATGTCTTCATTTGTACCCTTACAATCAATATCCTACCATACAGCTTTCCAACTGAACTTAGCAGGCTAATAGCCCTGTGATTTCCACATTACATGCGTGACCCTTTACTTTGTATAGAGGCATGATCACAGCCCTTCTCCAATTTAATGGGGTGTAACCCTCCTCTAAACACTGGTTAAAAAGTTTGCATAACCATGTGAGAATTATACGGCTATTTTCTTTAAAGTATTAAAATATTCAGCAGCAATATTGTCAAAACCAACAGCAACTGTGTATTTTACTTATTCATTACATTGGAATTCCACCATGTGTTAACGGTTGCAAAAATAGAAATTTAAAAATAAAACTGTAAATTACATTTTTTTTAAATCAATAGATTTTGGACCGTTGGGGTCGAGGTGGGGTATTGAATGGTTACTCAAGTGACCAGCTACTGCTATATGTGAAAGTTTTTTTTTTTATACTTAAAAACCATCAAAAAATGTCGCCGGAGACAAAATTTTTATTAACATTTCCATCCAAATAAGATCGGGGATCACAGGTTAAAGTAAGTGAGGTACATCTCATGACACCATCTATTATAGATCTGTAATATCTGGTTCTTTTGAAACATAAAAATACCTTTATTTTTAATTACTTTGTTTTTCATCGAACGTCCTCGCTATTTGACAATTTATTGAATTGAGTTTTGAAAAGTTCCAGTCGCCCGGCACGAGAAGTGTATGTACTGGAGCTGGGTGCTACTCTACATCTTCCATCAATCAACCGAGGGAAAAGTTCGATAAACAATCATTTATCTTGAGGAAGACGAATCGAATGACGCGACCTTTTGGTGTTTTACGTAAGCAGCAACTTCTATGGGAGGGAGATACGAAAATGACAACGATTCAAAATATATATTCTAAAGCCTTCAATTTTACTTTACACAAACTCCAACGTGAAGCAAATTAGAGTGCGAAAAATAAAAGCAGAAAAACGGGAGGGCGCTGCAATCGTTCAAAGTGCCATTACAGTACCATTATGCTGAAATACCGTTATGGGTTTTATTGCATCAATGAAACCCGTATTGGCATCTACTCTATTCTGTATGTTCAATTATGTATACTGTCCTATAACGAGAAATCCTCCTAGTTGAACGGACAAAGCATTTTATAAACAAATGTATCTCTATATCATACTAAATAATAATAATGTTTTATTATCTTCTTTTTTTATAACAAAATATTAAATAATTGTGTCCTCACTGAGATTTCCCGTACTGAGGATTTAATTTACAAAATATTAAATTACATTATATTAAATTGATGTGCTTAATGAATAAAATAAAAACAATTTCAAGGTGAGGTGTTTTAAGTGCAGTTGGGTGGTTTCGATGTTAGTCTGTATTTGGTGCTAATATTTTTTTCTATTTCAGATCTCCCTATGTAACGTATCCAGTGTTTTATTTATTTTTTTAATTAATTATGGTTGTTGTGATTAAAGGGTAGTGAGATTTTGTTGTAGGGTTTAGTACCATAGTATAGGAAGTTTTTTTGTCCAGATGTTTTGTTTGTGGTTCCTTGTTGTTTGAGTTTTTAAAATAAAAAATAAATAAAAAGATTCAAAGGTTAAATGACGAAGCTATAAACTAGTTGTACTTTCCGAAAAGAAGTTATTCCCCCTCAAATATAGCTTGACTTTTAATTAAAGATATTTATTATGTCTTTCCTATGGCAACACCAAGCTACTGACTTTGTCTTTGAAATGTGTTTTTCAAATTTAAAGATTTTCAAATATTCGCGTTTGACAAATTATTTTAAATAAACCAGGCAAATGATCATGATGCATTTTTTTAACGTTTTTATTTTACATATTTGATAATGAATATTTTTAATCTGTGGATTTTTTTATTTATTTATCTAACATCTAATACATAGTTATTTCGATAGGTATATAAAATTTAAGAAAAATAAAAATACGTTTTTCTACGTAATTATTTTCCTCGTAAAGCGTTAAATATTTGAAAAAAGTTTTCAAACAAAATTATCTCAGAATTTTATGTGGAATCATCTCCTCTCTGAAAGTACCGCTAATTTCAGAACACCGTTTGATTCAAGTAAAACATAGTCCACTATCTTTTTTTTTACTTTTTAAGGTTTTACTGGTGGCTACAAGAAGTGGCGATCACTCGCCAAGGTAACGAAACAGCATCAAAATAGCCCCGCGTGATCGAGCCTTATAGGTTTTCAAAGGTTGTGAATATTGAAACCTTAAGATTGTTTCGCCTTTGCACTGTCAAGCTTTGCCTTCGGAAAATGACAAAGCTTTTACGTGTAATAATTAGTAAATAGACGAACTTTTTAATAAACCGTTCTATAAATAATTTTAAAAAATATTAAATGTTATAGAGTTCTACAAAATAAATTTTGAAGCAATCAATTACAGCACATTACAACATATTAAAGCAATTGCGGTTATACGAATGCGCAGCTATTCCGGCAAGATCGTTAAAATCATTTAGTTTTCACGTACAGCACAAAAATGAAACTACTTACCAAAGCCTGAATACGATGATATAGACTAGGGACTAGGGAGTCTAATTCAATGATTGCATTGAAACCATTCTTCGG
Source organism: Halesus radiatus (assembly GCA_022606495.2). Taxonomy (NCBI): domain Eukaryota; kingdom Metazoa; phylum Arthropoda; class Insecta; order Trichoptera; family Limnephilidae; genus Halesus; species Halesus radiatus. The sequence goes on from JAHDVE020003555.1 coordinate 78,507, forward strand.
ATACGCCCGGTCTTCAAAGCAAACTAAGAATGTGTATTTCTTGTTCTCTTTTCGAGGCCTTTCTTCTTTGGGAAGTCTACTTTCTCAAACGTTTAAGATTGTCTCTAAATACGACATCGCAACTTCAATATTAGAAAACCTTCAACTTAGATACGTTCGGTGAAAGTATTTAAATGTTCAAAGCAGACTGGCAGAGACTAAGTTTCTTCTTTTCAGACTAAAAAAATATATCACATTATTCGAATTCAGGATGAGTATAGTCGTTTGACTATAGGTAGATACATCCTAAACAAGACAAGAATATAGCAACATGGATACACAGGCATTATCTACTGGGGCAGATACTCAAAACTTCTGCAATATAGCGATAAACTTCACGCCCATATGATTAACTTTTTCTCGTTTTCTTATATTTTGGGATATTGTAAATTAATTTAATTTTTACGTGGTTAGCCAACTAAGGCATTATCTTCTGTGTAATGATACGGTGAAAATATAACAACAGTCTTCACTTTATTTTCTCACATCCTTTTTCTCATTTTCTTATAGTTTAGAATGCAAAAATTCATTTTTTTATTTCTATCACCCTGGAAGAGGCTCAGCATAGTGAGTTGATTTATAGCAACAACAAAAAAATATTGGTAATAATTATTATTTCCGTATGTATTTTTTTATCCTGTAAAATTTACTAAAAATTGAATGTAATTTTGTGTTTTTTGTCATAAATATATATTTTTAAATTGTCATCTTTAAATTCATCAACGGCTAATATGCTCACGCAACCAAAATAATGTAATACATTTAAATAAATCAATTAAGAAAACATTGTCATTTAAATACGGGGAAAGCACATTTTCTATAATGATTAAATATTAAAATGAGATTTTGAAATCTCAATAAAAATAATTAATAATGGAATTATTTAGAACACCATCCAAATTAGAATGGGGTGGGAGTAAATAAAATCATATAAATAAGTCGTCGCAATCTGGATTATCCGCAATTTGAAAATGGTCTTAAACACCGAAACAGCTGTCACAATAATAAAAACTAAAATGCTTTCAGAACTTAATAATAATATTATTTATTTTGATTTACATTAAATAAAAAAATAAATAAAAAGGGCAAATTGTTGTGATTTCTTTTTATATATATATTATATAAATTACGACAGAAGAGATTCAGTCGAAGATTTAACCTATAAATAGCAAAAATCGAAAATGCAACTCCAGTAGCGTGTTGTACGACATAAACAATAATATCTTTTTGTTTACGTCAGAACTTACTCTGAAAAAATAAATATTTCAAAATTGCCTAACATTTTGATAACACTTAATTATTGTTTTCTTTTTTTTTTATGTGAATACCTCACAAGAGTCTAAACTGCTCCCAACCGTCTGGAGCCAGTGAGACTATGGCATCCCCAATTTGAGAATGTTGTGTGACTGAAGGTATTGGGGAAGGGTAGGAGACGGGGGTGGGGAAGGTGGAGAAATACCTGGCTATTCAAATTTGGTCACCAAACACGGCTAAAAGTCATTTCAAGCAACGTTTCAATTTTGAATGGTGGTCTTTCACCAGGGCGATACTAAGAGTATCTTCCACTCTTACACGTAGATGTACGTAATATGTACAAAAAACATACATACTCGTACATATTGCTTTCGTTACTTTTAAATTGTGGTACAAAAGAATATAGCAATTCCCACTTGTACGAGTTGCTACAGGAAACTTATTAAAGGGGACAATGGGTAAACGAAACTAATATAAACCTCACTTATCTTTATCCGTGGGAACTACCAGTAGAATGCAATAACATGAAGCAGCTGAGTATAATACTGCCAACGGGAAACTTATATCACTGCAGGTGCAATAACACTACCGCTTATCGATTAGTAGTTTAAAAAAAATAGTGTCACCTCTATGTCAGCGTGTCTCAGTCAAACAGTCCGCCAAACTCTGTAGAACTGTTTCCACCACAAGCGGTCAAATTCACATAAAAAAAAGTTTGTGACATCTATGATTCAATCGGCCTCCATGGTCGAGGGGTAAGGCTCTCGACTACGAATACGAAGGTCGCGGGTTCAAATCCCGGCGTGCGCAAGTAATTTTTATTTAATTAATTTGTGTTGTTTCACAATTAATTCATTTAAAAATAATATATAGTATATTTGCGCACGTTCCAGAGTGGAAGATACTTTCAGTATCGCCCTGGTGAAAGAACACCATTCAGAATTGAAACGTTGCTTGAAATGGCTTTTAGCCGTGTTTGGTGACCAGATCTGAATAGCCAGGTATTTACCCCACCTCCCTCTTCCCCTTCTCCTTCCCCTCCCCAATACCTTCAGCCTCACAACATTCCCTAATTGAGAATGCCATAGTCTCACTGGCTCCAGACGGTTGGGAGCAGTTGAGACTCTTGTGCGGTATACATATAAAAAAAAAAATAATAAAAAAATCGAAGTTCTAATCCAAAAAAATGTACACCTCTCCTACCATAAGACAATCACATTTTTCTATCGATTTTGACAATACAATTAAATTGTAATTTATAATTGATAAATACTTATAGCGAACATTTTTTTTACATTTCCCGGCTACGTCGGACAGTCGACTGAATTATGAAATTCCTTAGCGAAAATAAATTGGAAATTAATTCGTGGAAATCGATGTAAAATGTGTTTATATTCGATTGAATCATAGAATTCGTATAGGGGAAGTTCGTGTAACGCCGACCACCTGTCGTGCTTACTTTTCGGAATGCAATGTATTATCAATCTTACGATTCACCAGCAACTAACGTCCTAACCAAGCCTGTCGTATAAATATTCGCGTTTCTTGCGCTCAGGAATTATTCCTTTTGCATTGGTTTATATTTTAAAGGTACACTCTCTTCAGCAAAGGCAAAAAAAAAAGAAATTATTATGAATACATATGGTACTTTATTACTCTTTATGATTGTTCGTCTCAATGTTTTATGATTCACTTAATTAATTAAATATTAATTTAATTAGTACACGGGATTAGTCCGATATCATTTATAATAAGTAAATTTCCATATTCGTAAAAAGCAATGACAAACATTCAAAAATGTTTTAAACCACTTCAATTTAATATATAGATCGACCGGTTTTGGAAGTACCTACGTAAGTAGCTTAGCCAGGACCATAGAAAAACTAACATAAGATACAAAATAATGATAGACATACACAAATATTTACGTGTTTGCAGTGTGAGGCGAACTAGGGGAAGGAGTAATTAAGGTTTTTTTCAGGAGGGACAAAGCGGTTTCTGGAATAGGACTATAAAATAAATTTACTTGGTTATTCAAGATAGTAGAAATAATATTTAGTTATTTTCTGATTTCAATTGCTTCTAAATTATCTATTTTTTTTCTTTATTATTACGGTAAGGAATTTGAACCCCTGTCTTTATTAAAAATATGATCTCATTTCAACTGGTCAATTTTTCAATTGGTTTTATTATATAAGTGCACGATTGTCGTGAAAAATTTGAATAAATTTTGATACAGTGGATAAATTGAACTTAATGGGAACATAAAGAAAGCATGTACTGATGTTAGGGGTGTTCAAAAAATTATCCGATTTATTTAGAAAAAATAGTGGTGGTCGGAGTTAGAAGTCATATTTTCGTCATGCGATAGTGTGCTCTATAGAAGGTAACTTTAACACTCATTATTGTATAACATTGCCGTGTCAGATGGAATCTTGTTATTCCAAGTGGTCGTTTTAGAAACTTAATTTTTTAGAGATGTTTGTGCTACCTTAATTTATTTACTAATTTAAGTACAATAAATGTCGTGTTTTTGTTTTGTTTCCTTTATGTAAAATATTATTTCCTTTTCAAAATAAAGTTAACCTTTTTTTTATTTTCTCCTGGGTATATTTTTATTCATTAAAAAGCTTATATCTTCACCACGCGGACTTCCCCTAAGTTTTACAAAATCGTTCGCTAGTGTGGAGGACCGTTAATCAGGTTATATTGTAATACGTACTAATAATAACAAAAAGGAAGTCAACCTAACACATTAATTTAATGCCAACTTAATAGCCAATTTAATGTCATTAATGAATAAAAAATAAAATTTAAAAAAAACACGAAATTGTTTTGAAAGTACGTTCGCGTGTATTGGATAGTAAATTTACTCTGTTTTATAGCAAAATATTATTTTTATAACCGGTTACTAAAACAATCAAGAGCATTTTTGTTACCAAAATATAATTTTGCGTTCTTTAAAAAGTTACCCAATTTGAAGCAAGTTTCTATTTAAGACATATTAAATGCTCTACTATCGTCGGTAATACTATATAGCCAGGGCATGAATTGTATCTTCTGTAGAAGCTGTAATTATTATTATTGTTGGTAAAGGCGCATGGCTAAGATAGGCAGAAAAAGCTCCCACCAGCGCCGGCGTGACAGGCGGAAGTTGGTCCGCAATGGCTTTTTCCAGCACAACAATGTACTAAAAGAAGCCTTACAATATTCCCCTCACCCTGCTATCTCTCTGGGACTTTTTTAAGGAGTGACTTTTAATTTGAGAAACGATGGCAAGCGAGATAAGTCCAGATGTATATCTCTCGCGCCACTTGTACACAGAGTGTATAAGGACGTTCCTGACAGACCTGTTTAGCCAGCGACTCCTAAGCTTATTTTGAATAAAAAATGTAGATGACATTTTGGTCCACAAAAACTTAATGCTAGACACGTTATGTGCACCGTCCCCATTGGACAATAAAGATCGCTGCGTGTCTTTTGTTTACGTGAAACGTTATTCACTTTGGTTAGTAGGGAGTCGTTTGGTAAAACCAACAGAGCAAATAATACATAGAGACGCTCTGACGTGGAAGGGGAAGAAACAAAAATGGGGAGGAGCGGTAAGGGGCGAGCTAGGTGTGCTGCCAATTTAAATAAAACAACTAATTAGTAAAAAGGTTCCGCTTGTTTACAAAAACCGAATATTTAGTTACAGTATTTAATTTGACTCTTGTAAATGTTTTATAATTTGCTTAATGCAGTCAAAATCAAGCACGTGACCTTTGTCTCTAGCTGTCGAAATGTTATGTTAAGGCAAGTCTATTCATTCTGATGCCAATGGTAAAAATCACAAATCATATCGTAAGTTCACTTATATCAACAATAAATTAAAAATAATAAAACACCTTTTTTTTTGTCTTTTATTATTATCTTATTATTATCTTCTCTTCTTTTCTTCTACTTTCTTTTCATTTTCTTTAATACTATTACTAGTGATAAATTACAAAATTTACACGACAAATTCATATTTTCCTGCTATTGTACAACAATACTTTAAGTTATGATTTGATTAATTAAGCGATAATCACTCACCAAACACAAGAACCTTGTTTCTTTATGGTGAGGAATAGCTATAATATATTTTTTGTTACACTATATGAATCATGTCTTATTTTTATATACTCTCTGTAAAAAAAATTATTATATTAAATAAAATAAAAAAAAAACCTTGCAACTCGATATTTTGATACCCAAAACATATTTAATTCCTTAGAACAGGCAATATGTCTAATTAGGTATTAATATCGACCAGGCAAACATAATGCAAGTTCAACTTACATGTATCTCAATTGATGCTAAATTACTATGTTTTACAAATACAAATGTTCCAGATGTACATGAATAAATAAATAAATCTTTGCAATAGTACTACCCACGCGCATCGAAGCTAAATTTAACCTTGCGCGCGGCGTTTAAAGAGGCGTAGCTCGGTAGTACGTTTGTCGATCCGAGCGGGAGTGAGAGAGCTCACTGTGCCATAGTATTTCTAATCCATTGAACTCAAACCGGTGCTCATTAGGAGTTATACGACTTACAAGTGTGTGATTTGTTGCAGAAATTTGATGGTTGCAAAGCTATGATGCCCCCGCGTTCGTCGAGATCCCCGAGTCCAGATATGGCATGAAGAGACTCAGACAGTAAGACAGAGGGCCATAGTGCCCATACACTCACTACACCACACACAATACATGTTACGTACCCCACTGCGGCTGCGTCCCTGATACAACTTTCCCGAATTTTCATAATGCATTGAAAATATTTTGAAAATGAGTTTTGATTGCATTTGAATTAAGAAAATAAAATAAATTTTAATAAATGTGAATGTGTACCGTTGATGTGAATGATGACCGGATAAAGGTCCATTCACATCTACCAGCACCACGCAGTGCAGAGCAGTACAGTACAGGTACGACAACATTAGTTGCCTACATTATCTATGAACACATTCATATTACAGCGTAAAGTATCCGCACATGCACGGGCCAGCACCGGCCGAGATTGTCGACTGGAATATTTAGACGTGCTGGTGGCCGCTTGTGACGTCTGCGCCTACGCAGTTAATATGAACACATACCGTTAGCACCGCCATCTTCGTCAGTTAGCGTCATTAGACGCATATATTGCTAAAACCGAGAACATTGATAACAATAAATTGATTGAATTGGTCGGGGAATTTAGGTTATAAAATAATAAATTTGGGAATAGGATTATGAAATCCTCAAACATGTTTGGTGGACGATAACGCTCGGTTGACAGTTATGTTGACAGCCGTACTCGCGTCTGTGTCGTGGGGCACGATGTAATGTGAATACTCACGTATGTGCTGGGCTGCACAGTGAAATGTGAATACTCGCATCTGTGATGTGCCTGAACTGCACTGTTCTGCTCTGCGCGGCGCTGGTAGACTTGAATAAACCTTTAATCAACACACGTATGAATCAACACACGTATTTTTTAAAAGTGATATAAAGTCATTAAAAGTACGATACAAAATCTCTCCCGAAAACCTAATCTAACGTAATGTAACATTTTATTTTTTTATCGAAAATAAATAAATTAATTAAAAATTACTTTGTAATCACCACTTTATAAATATATACATATCAACACATTTCTAAAACGGTGCTTTCCTCATCAGGAATATACAGAATACATTAAATATAAACAAACATGTTGATATGTATATATTAATAAAGTGGTGATTAGAGAGTAATTTTTAATTCATTTATTAATAATGACGCCACAAAGTGAATACCAATATTTTTAAGAAATTATAAATAAATTATTCATTAGGTTGATTATTAGGTGAGATTAGGTTATCGTCCTAGTTATTTTTTTTCTTTCGTACTTTTAATGACTTTAAACAGTAACACTTTTAAAAAGTGTGCCGATTCTAACGTGTGTTGATTTATCATAGAACCGACGTGAAGGCGAGCTGTGTTATTGCCAAACAAGCATGTTCCCTGACTTCTGGTAACTTTGTCTCATTCCAGCTGCTCTGTGTGGCATCACTGGCATCAAGGCATATTCTCTTCCGTCCGCAAACTTCTGCGAACAGCACCCCCGTACGCGTTGACTGTACTGATACGTACTGGCTTCTGTACTCGGAACTAGAAATTGCAAACCCGGAACCGTTTCGGGAAATTCGTATTTTCGGATTTCATGAACCTCAAAATCCGGAAATATAAATTAAAACCTTATTTTTAATAAAAAAAAAAAATTTCCAAAAATTCAAATTTCAATGACCGAATATAATTAAATATGAAAAAAAAACATGAAAAACGATTTTTGATGATATATTACAATATGTTAAGAGGGTGCCTTCCACTCATTGAAATTTTAAAAAGTGCTGCTTTTCAAACACTCCAATTGGGGTGCATTAGTCTTTTCGTATACATACCTATTACATATTTAGTTTCAGATAAACAGTATTTTGTTGTATTGCTTATTTACTCGTATATACTTTCTCTTTTTTACATTTAATTTTATTTTCTTTTTCAGGTTTGAATATTTTTCTGCCTAAATAATAAACAAACTTATTATTACAAATTTGCGTATCTTGGACATGTCCACATATTAAGTATTGCATGTGTATTATAGCATGTTGAACGCATTCATTTCACATGACATTACGTTTCAAACACTTAACTTATTTTATCAAATTTCTACGGAATCTGAATCTCCGGATTTTTCGTAATCCAAATAATCTGGATTGCAACCTGCACTCGAACGTGTTCATGACACTGCGGTGCAGTAAGTTTGCAAAAGCTGATTCTTCTGTAACGGACTGCACCGATGAAATAATCTCATCACGAACATACTGGACATCACGCTCAACAGGATTCTCTGGCGATCTGATACATGTTTGCTTCATAAAATTCTGTGGACATTAATTACTGTCCTCGTGTTTAATCTAACCTATTTCTGCAGAAAGTTTATTTGGATTTCGCCGCGTTCTGCCATAAACGTTTAAAATTAATTCCAAAAAAATCCGGCAGGCTTCAAAAAGGGTCTAGGCCATCTTGTGGGATCAAACGTTCTCAAAGTATAATAAAATGTCAGACGTCTTATTTAAAAAACCTCAAGCGATATTTTCACTCTCACGCCAATAAAAGAAACATGGTGTGTTTTTCTTTACAACCATCCCCACACACTACTTGTACTCCCACCGCATGACATAACAACGCACGAGAAAACAATGCTAAGTCTAAAAAAAAACAATTTACTTTATTGGCCGAAAATTCGGCGACAGATCACGTATGCTCAAATCAGCAATTTGCCATCGCGCTCTCTTCGATAAGCCGAGCTAACACATTTTCAGAATTGTGTACAGAAACGTGTTGCGGAGTGGTATATTGTGTGGGAATTGCGAGTATCGTATTGTGTATATTGGTGTGGTGGTGGGATAGCAGCTACCTAATAGGCCCATTAACCTCCTCCCCAGCCCCACCCCCTTCCCGTCATACATATTTATTGTTTCCACAAACTTGGCGTATTCTGTAAGCAGGGGCGGACAGACGTGTATTTCCCGGCCGAACTGGATACGCGCGACGTCCTACTGAACCGAAATTATATTCTATTGTCTCATCGAACTAACATTTAAACTTCGCCGTTATGTACCATTATCTCAGTTGCAATAATCGTAATAAAAAAATATGATGATTCTGAATGCGAGGTTTGTTCAAAAGAAAAGGTGAATTTTGAATTTTCGCAGGCTGTGTACATTCGATTATCGTTTTTTTTTGTTATGTTGATACACATATGTTTATCATATATTAGCATTATCAGCCATTTTGGATCAGTGGTTTGTTTTTGACATCGATAATCGAATGTACACAGCCCGCGAAAATTCAAAATTCACCTTTTCTTTTGAACACACCTCGTATAGGTAAGTTTTATTGTATATAATTAATTATAAGTAGAATTATTGTATCGTTATTTGAAAACGATTAAACCCATAAGAGACTTAAAAAATGCTCTGTGATTGATCGGCGGGCTCTGATAGAACTTAGACCACTCGTTCACGGGTCGGTTGACGCGTGCATTAATGCCGGCAATTTTGCGCGAAACTCCCCCGTTCCTGCAACCCGAGGCAGTCACCTTCTTCTGACTTGCCCTAGCCGGATCCCCTGACTGGCGCATTGCCTCCTGGGAAGGGTGTCGGGAACAAGAATCCACCTCGTACTGTTTCAGAGGGACTGCCCTTGTGTCCTGACGACGGTTCGACCTTTGTTTCTCATTTTGTTTATTTTGTACTGTTTTGATTTTCTCTGTGTGACTATTCCTTCGCATCCCGATTAATTATCTACAGACGAGCAGAGCAGAACCACCATGTTTATAAGAGCTACTTTTGTCAACCGAAGCGTAATGTACTAACCAGTCTGGGATGTGTATTTTTACTAACCTCTTTCTAAGCTAACGCTATGCAGGAACACTTGAGGGTTTAGAATCATTGACAACCTTGGCTTCGTTCAACTAAAAACTTAGATTCTTTGACATGCACCCTGAAAAAGTAACCATAAGTTATTTTTACTTACCGCAGCAGTATACCGTGGAGGGAAAGTGGTGGGTGGTATTCAAGTATGACGTCACGCGTACCCTACCAGATTTCGTTCGTTTTGGCGGGCTTTTAAAAATTCTAACTTATTCAAAATTATTTTATCTGTAAAAACCACATTTGAACAACCAAAAACAAAAATACTGATATTTAAGTTAGAAGGTGAATATTCGTCAGTGGCGTGCATCGGTAGCTTGGAACCTTTCAGCCTTTATATACTGCAGGCCACTGATGTTCATATATTGTTTTAATGGACTGGAGTTCCTTAATGGGAATATTGACTCACTTTCGAAAACAAATGTAATTTAATAAAAAGCATTTTATTTGCAGATAATGGTTTTGAAAGAGCGTCATTTTGGCATCGGGTCAAATTGCATATGTTACCGCTATGATGCATGATTAGACAGTTAATATAAAGTTTTTAAATTAATCCAATACGACATGTTTTCAGTCCAGGCCAGTCAGTCTACCTCTGTATGAATGGAGGCCTAGCGGGTAGCAGCGCGGAACAAGCGATTCTCCCTCCCGTTCGGCCTTCGCACACTTACGTTACGTGTCTACGGTTTACGAGAGCAACATTGTATTTAATAAAAATGTAGTTACGTCCACTTACAGATATTGAAATGAAGTGCCTTCCTGCCGCAGCGCGCTGACGGGAAGCAAAACGGGATATCTAGACTTTGCCTGATATTTTGGCTACATTTTTTCATGCCTTTTACTCGTCTGAGTATCTTCATACCGTCAGTTGGTTCATCTCAATTTTATTTCATGTATGCTATAAGCATAAGGGAAACATGTTTCAAACTTTCAGAATTCCGCGACTCAGCATCGTCAGAGAAAATGTGTATACTATTCTAAAGTCGTAAATTTAGGGAATTATAACCAGACCAGCGAAATGAAACGAATTGGAAGGACTTCCTTTAAGAAACCTAAACTCTGTCTTTAAAATTTTGACAAAGCACAAATAATTTTTATTTAATCAATAATAAAATATGTCCCCTTTCAAAATTAATTATAAAAAATTATAAATAGGTAGTATATTTGCGGCACGCTCCAGAGTGATGGATACTCTCAGTATCGCCCTGGTGAAAGACCAATATTCGGAATCGAAACGTCAAATGACGTTTAACGTGTTCGGTGGCCAGAACTGAATAGCCAGGTACTTTCCAACATTCTTCCCCATCTTCTTCCCTTCCCTATTCCCTTCACCCTCACAACATACCCCAATAAATGGGGATGCCATATCCAACTGGCTCTAAACATCTGAGAGCAGTTGTGACTCTTGTCCGGTATTCACATTAAATAATCCGGACTTAAAAGCTACTGTGAAAAAAGCAAACAATGTATACCAGTATATTTATGTACGCGAGAGTTCCTAAAAGTAAATCAGGCTGCATGTGTTGACATAGACATGATGTATACTTTAAAGTGTAGGCAAGTCAGGTACTCAGTTTGATTTATCTGTTGGCTTGCTCCGTTATATCGTCAGGAGTCATTTGCCTTATAATCGACATAAAAAGCCGTGTTATGGCGTAGTAGGGTGGTTTCATTACCCCCCATGAGGCACCCGCAGGCCTCAGCCCCTCAGCCTCCGACCCTCGG